>PVLC010045601.1:0-11739 GCA_004027655.1 Graphiurus murinus | reverse complement strand
GGCGCCGGGGCCGCGGAGACGGGCTTCTTTGCTCTCCCTGGTCGGCCTTCCGGGTTCTGCTCAGCTGTATTCCAGTTTTCGCAGCGTTTTCCACCTTTTTGTTGCTTTTTTTCTTCTTTCAAAAAACTGGATCCACGACTGATTTGAATCGAGCTCACAGCGGCTCTTGAGATGTGTCTCACTCCGTCGCCATCTTCCCAGAAGTCAAGAGCTAGCTCTTAAAAGGGACATTTTTTCCTCTGATCAGGGAGAATGAGGTTTTCTTTATCTTGAAAATACATTCACCAATTTAAATAATTTGCTAGCAAATCAATAAAATATCTTTTCCTCTCTTTCCCGCAGCTTGTTCCAATTATTTGATTTGGAAAACTGGGAGAAGTACCAGCATTTTGGTTACAATAAGAGTCAGTTCAGTTCTCCTGATAGCTCTTAAGTTCCAAATATATGTACTATGAGCTTTCAGGCATCTCCTCCATTGACCAAAATTTCAGGGACAGGGGAACAAAGACTTGGCTCATGTTCTTGTTCCTATTGGGCTTCTACTATCATCTTCTCACTGGTCTCATCTTCCCCAGTATTATTTAACTCATGTCTGGAAACAAGCAAATGAATGAATCCAACTCACTTTTTCCCAACTCATCTCTTCCAGGGTTGTTAGAGAGAATCTTTAAAGTGAAAAAAATCAGATTATCTTGTTTCTGTATTCAGGTATTAGAAACAGATTTTAGGGAAGCTGCAAACAAACAAACAAATAAGTGCAATACAGAAACAAAAAAACAACCTCATGAAACCAAAGTAACTCTGAAAGGTAAATTACTTCTGTGCAGAAGGGTGCAAACACATTGGGCAGGTAGTCTGCTCGGGCTTTTGTCTCCTAATGTGAAGGCCACTACACCATTCTCCATCGGCTGGAGTATGGCTTTTATAATACAATTCTGTCACTAGTTTTTACTGGGAATAATTTACATAAAGAGAAACACGAAGTGAGTACACCCAGGAGTGGGACATGTAGACACCTGTACAAAAGTTACAAAATGAAGTTTGCCAGTTTCTGTGTGATCTTGTAACTTTGGTAGAAAATTGTTTCATTTATTAAAAATTTCTCCTATTATAAACTCATTTTCTTTGAATTCTGTTATGATGAACTGGCTTTCTTGATCTGAGTTTGCAAGTAGAAAAAGGTTATCGTGGTATGAAGGCAGAGGCTGCTTAGTAATGGCTGTTTCTATAAGTCTCTGACTAATCCTCATATGTTGGGGATTATGTAGCATTCTATCAAAATCATCATTCCAATAACAATGGTAAGGGATGTCAGGATATATGTCATTATCCCTTTCATTTACTGAACCACTGTTTCATTAGACTAGTGAAAGTTTCACCTATTCCTGAATTTTCAGCAAATTCATTTACTAGGTTGTTAATTCTTGTACAGCTAACATATTTTCCTATGTCATCTGGCTAGTAGCATCTAATTGTTTAGCTATTCCTTATATAGCATCCTTAGTATAGTTGACAAATCTCTACTGATGATAATATAAATAATTAAACTACTCTATGTTTTAAAAACAAACAACATAGTATAAAATTTATCATACTGACTACAAATACCCTGTCAATTAATACTAATAATTGGCTTATTATAAAGGTTATCCATGACTATCTGTCTTTTGTTTTTACATATTTGGCAGAGCCACCTGTAAATCAAGCATCTTGTTTCTCCTTTAGATGTTCAGTGGTCCTGGGCCTGGAAAACCTCAAGTGGGACAGGTTTAGTTTTATAGCATGTTATAAAGACTCAGAAGTTTAGGAAATCGGTGCTATATTATTTCTTCTGTGAGTCTAAAAGGAGAAGCATCATTAAAAATTATAATGTAAAATATAAGGGGAAGCCAAAGTCACATAATATCTTGTTAAATTATGTGGGTGTTCTTTTAAATGACTTTATGAGTATGGTTCTTTTTACCCCAGAATAGTACACTTGTTTCTGATTAAACTTTCATTTGGGTATTCAAGACCAAGTAGATGGTCCTATGTGGGGCCAACATAACTTTTTATAAAATTATTTTACTGTTAAGGATAGTCAAGTCTCCTCAGGATTACTCGTAGGAAATGTGTGAGGCTTTTTCTCTACCAGTTATGCCATTTGCCAGGATGAGTCATGGTCTTGCTGACCACATGATTTCCCTTGAAGCACTGGTGATATTTTCTTCTTCAATGGCCCTCCTTTTTGCAGAATATGCACTGGTGTCTCTTAGTCTTTGGGATCTTTGTAATCCTTCTGATAGGGGAGCAGGGAGTGTCTTATCAGAATTATAGAACCCTTAGGAGTCTCATCACCCCTGGGTCTTATTTAACCTTGGAGGGCAAGGACCAAAATATTGGCTGTTTTCTTCTTAGCCCTTTTATTTCCTGATTATTCTCCAAGTCTCAGTTGTTGAACACCCAGTAAGTTATTTTCACCAATCCTTGTTAATGAATAGGGGCCAGCATTATAGGCTATCTGTTTTTCAGGTGATGACTATCATCTCAAAATACTGTTTAGCTTATTCTGCTGGAAGTTGTAGTTCTGAAAAAAAAATAGCAGACAATGGTTACAATATATACAAGGAAAATGCAAAACAAAACTATTAGGGACAAAACAAATTTGTATAATAGTTCTGGCAAAATTTGATGATATAAACAAATTTCCATTTAAATTTAACTTGTTTATATATGCACATATATTATTAATATACAGTTTTTAATCAGAGTGGTATGGTTTGGAATGCCAAATGTTTGAGCACCTCTAATTATTTTTGCTTATAGATGGCCATAATACAATTTAGGAACACACAAGTATAAACACAAAAGTATTTTATCACTTTTAACAATTTTCTTTTGTTTAGGCTACACCAGCTTGTGTTTTAGAAAATGCTTAGGAAACAAATATACTTAACATACAAAGAAATCAGTAATAATTAACATGACAGTTGCATATATATTAACTTAATTCTTACTATTGGAGTGAAATTTAGAATTCACTACTCAGTAAGATAGCTATAATTACAGCTTTATGTAGGTTAGCAGAATTGAAACAAAATCAAAGAATAGTTCTAGACCTTTTATAAGTTTAGAGAACAATGTTAATGATCAGAAACAGGCTTATTATATGATGGACAATTGTATCTCTTTTATACAATTATAAAACATTCAGTCAAAGCAAACAAATGTAAACCAGATCTTAAATGACAGGGATTTTTTAATGCTAATAAACATTAGATAAAACACACATTGCATAAAGATATTAATTATTGGCTACCTTGCATGTACATAAAACTCATATATCTGACCTTGTAAGTATTAATTAAACATTTAGATAAACCTCAGATGTACAGCATATTTAGCCCTCAGATACACATCTAAAGTCACAGATATACAGGGTATTAAATATATATAGTAACTCAAAGTAATAGTTGTTCATTTATCTTGAATTGTAAAGTGGTCATTTAATGGGCTATAGAATACAGTCATGTGGGCTCACCTGGATGTGCCTGAACTTTTGTGATCTCCTACCCGGAAGATGTGGTCCATCCGTAAGGCCTTCTCCACAGCTCTCTGGGTTCTCTGCAGCCCAGGCCGGCCTTTGACTTTGCTTCACTCAGAGTGACCTCGTTGACTTTGTGGATGAGTTTGTCCACCATGGAGGAGTTCAGAGGGTAGTAAGCAGCATGAACCACTGCCTTTAACATTGAACCTCCCTTCAGCCGTGTTAGTTTTTTGTTTGTTTTTGTTTTTTTTTTTAACAGTATTATCTCTCTGGGCCCCAGTTTTACACATGCCTTTCTGGTCAAACTGCAAATTTACAAAGTCTCTTTGCTTTACTTTTTGTTCCCAAAATCCAGTGTACAATTTGATGAATGCTGACATCAATATACACAGTGCAGTTTGAGTATTTTGCTGTCCTGAGATTTTTTTTCTTTCTGACCATTTAATAAGACCATCCTTATAAACCAATACAATCTTAATTGGCTAGCCTGGCAAAAATAATTTTTAACAACATCTTTTATTTTTATTTTATGAAACTTAGATAAGCTTATTTGTTAAAAGATTGTAAGTCACACAAAATAAAAGAAATTTGGATCCTTTTTAAAAAAATTTATGAGCTGTCATTGATTTATAATCCAATTCTCATTTGGCCTGAACTTCTGCCAAAAGACAGCCAGTCAGAATATGGGCTCGTGGATCCAGATAAAAGAATAATACTTAATAACCCTTTATTTCTTTCTGCCTCAAGTCCCCAGATTATCTCCCCAGTATTTAAGCATTAACCCAGGGGCTATCTTCATTTTTCTTTTTCTCATCAGAACCTTTTCTACTCTGTCTACTCTTTTCCCCATTCTGGACACTTGGCTGTTTTTGTTGTTGTTGTTGTTGTTGTTTTTTGGCACCAGGGATTGAACCCAGGAGCATTCTACCTCCCAGCTACACCTACACCCTCCAGCCCTATTTTTATTCTTTATTTTGAAACAGGGTCTCACTACATTGGGGAGGACCTCACTAAGTAGTTGAGACTGACTGTAAACCTGTGATCCTCCTGTCTCAGCCTCCTGGCTGAGTGTTTGATGAAGCCTACCCCCTTTATCAGGGGTCTCTCCCACTCTTCTGAGATCCTTCGCTCGTCACTGACCATTTCCCTTGCAGGATTTTTAGGCACTTTTTAGCAACGGGCAGGCTGGTACAAATCCCCAACTAGGTCCTCAAGAGCTGTCATTAAGCTGTATGAAGCTGCCAACGAAATCGCGCTTTGGAACTCCACACTCGCTTCGTGTCTTTAAACATGTTTCATTCACACTCACACAGCCTCTGAAGTAACTCAACCACTAAGGAAATCTTTGCCCCCTCCTGTGGCATTTCTTACCTTGATTGGTACACAGAATTATCTGGTATTTGCTTAGGCCTTTCTCTGCATTGCCGAGAGACTTTTACTGCTGGGTCTCAGCCAGTTAGAGACCTGCCAAGTTGCCCTTAGCACTCTGGGGCTACTACCATGAGGCAGTAGTACACAGCCCGCCTGAGTGGGATGCCTGTGCCACTCACTCGAATTGCTGGGATTCCAGACATGCCCCCACTTGTTAGAAATGGATTTTAGGAAAGCTGAAAAAAAAAAAAAAAAAAAAAAGAAGAAGAAAGAAATTCAGGAAACCAAAAGTAACTCTGCAAGGCAACTTACTTCTACGCAGAAGGGGGCAAGCACACTGTGTGGGCAGTCCACTCAGCCTTTTATCTCCTAATGCCAAGGCCACTATACCATTTTCCACTGACTGGAGTATGGCTTTTACAATCTAATGTGGCTGGCAAATTTTTATTGGGCATGTTTTACAAAAGGAGAAACATGAAACCAATACATTTGAGGAGTAGAACGTGTACAAAAGTTACAAGATAGATGCCTAAGCTACAGTTCTAAAATGGAAGCTTGCCCGTTTCTACGTGATCTTACAATTTCAATAGAAAAGATTGTTTTCCTTTTGTTCACCAGGCTCTTCACTGCCCAAAGTGCAATTGTCTGGAAGAACATACAGGACATCCAGGGTCACCTGCCTAACCCCCTCGTCTCACAACTGCCTGTATCTGTCTTTAAATTGTGACCACTAGTCCAGTCAGAACTTTGTGATTTTGTTCTTTCAGTTCCTAAACAAACCACAATCAGAAGCTCCCCATAAAACCCAAGAAGACTGTCACCCTTCAATTTATTTTTCTCTAGAATCCCAGAACTGTGGGGGTAAGAGGGAAGCACAGCTGTGCAGGCCCCCAGTGCTGAACACCTCTGATGCTCCATTGGGTACACAGGGCTGGTTCTCCCCTCATCTGGAGGGACTGCCTGGTGCTTTGTACCATTATTCTGGAACTCAGAATTGAATCAGAATTGGCTGGGCCAAATTAAGGGAAAAAAGTTTTGTCTTTGAAGGGTTAATGGTGTTCTGTCCTGGGCTTCTGAGCTGGTGTGTGTGTGTGTGTGTGTGTGTGTGTGTGTGTGTGTGAGTGTGCATGTACGTGTGCATGTGTGTATATGTGTGTATGTACATCTCTCAGAGTATCCTTCCTTATGCCCACCACCTGTCCACTGCTACAATGATGGAGACATTTGTGGGCTCTGGGAATCCTATTGTGCACAGAGTATGAAATCCCTCCTGAGGAGGTAAGGTGCAAGTAGTGGGTACTTAGTATAGGATTAACTCCTCTGTTACAAAGAGAAGAGCAAGACCTCCAAAATTATATAGGGTCCTCCCACCCTCTAACTTTCTCTGTTGTTCCTGGGATAAAGAGTGGGAGTAGATGATGGTCAAGATTATTAAAAGGCAGCTTTTCAGCTAAAAAGTTTTGCATACATGCTACCACATGCTGAGAACTGAGTTGAGTGCTTTATGTTAATTCTTTTGTTAAAGCCTTTCATTGACCACTATCTGAGGTTTGAACTACTATCTATTACACAAAGGAGGAAACTGAGGCTATCTATATTAATTACCCCAAATCACACATTTAATAAACTGAAATGTAGGCCTGAACCTAACTTGGGCCTAATAATACCTTAGATACTTTTAATTAGAGCCAGGCGTGGTGGCGCACGCTTGTAATCCCAGCATTCGGGAGGCTGAGACCAGAGGATCCGGGTTCGCGGCCAGCCTCAGCTACCTAGTGAGGCCCTCCGCAACTTAGTGAGACCCTGTTTCAAAATAAAGAAAAAAAATAGGGCTGGGGGTATAGCTCGGAGGTAGAATGCCCCTGAGTTCAATCCCCAGTACTGCAAAAAAAAAAAAAAAAAGATACTTTTAATTAGAATCATACAATGACATGGTTTATAATTTTTACAGTGTTTTCTAAGGCATTGATTGTCTTTTTTAATTTTATGGCAGTTTCTGGCTCTCGGGCTTTGTTCCTTTTTGTGACGGGAATATGGGAAGAAGGGAAAGAACACAATACTCACTGTTTCTGGATCAAAGGATTTCAGTTGTGTGAAATCAAAAGATTAAAGTTATATCCATTCATAAAATTATCATGATTATCTAAATTTGATAGCGTATTCTCTATACTAAAAAACAAAACCAAAAATCCCTAATATCTCAGGGGAGGCACAGCCTTAGCCTGAGTTTTCATGGCAGATCTATGGCAGAGTTGACAGATCTTTATCTGTCTCATTCCAAAGACCCAGTGACTCACACTTTAGTTATGTGTGTTAGTGATTTTTATGTACAGATCCAGCATTGATCACTTGTGGCTTTGATGTGGCACTCTGTGATCCCAGACAACACCAGATGCTTCTATGGGATTCTAGAAGATGTGAATTCCTAAACCTAGGAAACTGAAATACATGCCTAAGGCAGAGTATATGAAGTGTATTCTCTTCTTATTTTAATTTTTGATGATTCTGTCACTTGAAATACTGCTGGGGGCCTCAGTAAAAGTCCAGAGGATATCTTGGGAATCTGATTGCATTAATATTTCTTTTCCATAAAGATAAAAAAGAAAAAGTTAAATGTGAGCACTTATTGTCATTTGACATGTTTTTCCCCAAAACATTTTAAATTATAATGTTTCAAACTCCTTAATATATGATGCTACAACCACACACAGGCACAGACACAACCCTGCACCCAGGTACTTAAAAAGCAAGATCAGTCTCTATGTAAATCCACACCAGCTTTAGAAACCCAGTGACAGATGTCACAGATGATTCATCCCCATGAACCACTTAGCTCAGCTCATTGAGGAATGGCATTATGAAGCCCACATTACAGGACACATTTGTTCTTTTTGGTAAATCCCTAAAATTCTGAGCAGCTGTTTTATTCCTTATATATTCCATCCTGATAATGAGGAAAAAAGTGATGGGCTGTATTTTGGCTGGCGTCTAAGCAGTGTATCATAGTCTTATTCACAGCGGAAGTGGTACTCCTACTTATTCCTCAGTCCACACCAAGAAATGCCTTGCTTTGCTGCATTTAGAGATTGTTTCTTCTCAATTTCTGCCTTTCCCTGGGAAACATCAATGTCCATGTGCATAATGCATTGAAGACTGGGCTTCACAGCTAGTTAATCTCCTCAGCTCCAAAGTCCTTCAGTTCTGCTTAAGCCAGATAACTAAACCCATAGCCACACTAAAAAAAAGTCATCATGACCCAGAATGTTTTTACTTCTGAATGCTTAAAAGTATCTTACAATTTTTTCCATATAGATATCATATTATATTTATTTATTCATTTATTTATATGTATTGTACATTTACATCTTATGTATGTACTTACAGATTATATATATACTTATTTTATAATACACACACACACACACACACACACACATATATATATGTATATATATACATATACTGGGGATTGAACCCAGGGGCATTCTACCTCCAAGCTACATCCCCAAACCTACTTTATTTTTATTTTTTTGAAACAGGGTATCATTCGGTTGATGAGCGTCTCACTACTTGCTGAGGCTGTCTTTGCACCTGCCATCTGCCTGTCTTAGTCTCCCAAGTACTGAGATTACAAGTGTGTGCCACCATGCTTGGATTTCATATTCTCATATTTCCAATTATCCTTTGATCTTATTGAGATGTCCCTTTTCTAGCAATATTCCAGCCTTTTTCTGGCTATTTCTCTGTGTTAGATACTAACGAATCCACCCAAACAGACTACTTTTATTAAAGCCATCTATGATCTCCCTATAGCCAAGCTCAATGGTAGGTTCTCAGTTGTGACCTTACTTGCCCTGTAACCAATACTCATTATCAGTGAGCACTCTCTTCTTTTGGAAGGACTTTATTTATTTTACTTCTAAGATAGAATATCTTCTTGATTTCCTATTTACTTGTTGCTTATTCAAAGTATTAAATTCCCTTTCCTGCATTTTCTCCTACCCCAATCTCTTAACACTGGGATGTCCTAGAGCTCAGAGCTGATCCCTTTCCATGTGGTATTTATCTACACCCACTCACTGGGTGTTAGCATCCAATCTAATAGGTTTAAAAATCAGATGTATTCTGAGAATCCCTTATATATAGTCCAGCTTGGATATCAATACTGAACTTAAGAAAGTCCATACAAATGACTAAAAATATATGAAAAAATGTTCAACATCATTAGTAATCAGGAAAATGCAAATCAAAACTACCCTGAGATTCCATATAATGACAAGTAGAATGCCAATCATCAAGAATAAAATCAATAATAAATGCTGGAAAGGATGTGGGGAGATAAGAACTCTTATACACTCTTTATGGGCTTGTAAATTAGTACAAACACTAGGGATCAGATTGGAGGTTCCTCAGAAGACGAGGAATGGAACCATCATATGACTTAGCCATACCACTCTTAAGTATCTTTCCAAAGGAATTGAAATTAGAATACTATATTGACATGTGCATACCCATGTTTACAAAAGAACAATTCACAATAGCAAAATTATGAACCAACCTACGTGTCCTTCCACAGATGAATGGATAACAAAAATGTCATACGTACACCCAAGGGAATTTTACCCAGCCATAAAAAAAGGACAAAATTATGTCATTTGTAAGAAAATGGATGGAACTAGAGAATATTTTGCTAAGTGAGATCAGCCAGTCTCAGAAAGTCAAGGGTCACATTTTTTTCTCTCATACGTGGAAGTTTGAGAGAACAAAGGAAGCAAAAGCAAATTCAGTCAAATGGGGAGAGGAAACAGTAAAATAGTAGAAGGGGACTTGGGGAGAGAGATAGGGAAGGGAAAAGGAAGGATTGTGGAAAGGAACAGCTCAAATAAGATTATGACCATACAAGATTTCACTACCAATCTCAGGAACATGTATGGGGAGGGAGGAAGCAGGAGTAGGGTGGGGGCATATGGAGAGAAATGCATCAAGTGATGTGTGCATGTATATTCATATCAATTTGAAACTCATTGTGATGTATAATTATAATGCACCAATAAAAGTATATAAAAAATACGAGGGTCCAACTGCCTAGTCCACCCAGCCCACACCTCCAATTGGATGGCTTATAAACATTCACAATATGTTCAGAACCACATTTCTGAGATTCTTCTCCACATGGCAAACCTGCTTCTCTCTAATCCTTCTATGCATAGCAAAAGTGCAATTTCATTTTTCCAGTTGAACAGGCAAAAAAAAGTTGTGTCTTGACTCCTGTCTTCCTATCCAATCAACCCAGGTGTCCATCAACAGATGAATAGATTGCAAAAGTGTGCTATATACACACAAGGGAATTTTACTCAGTCATAAAGAACAAAATTATGTCATTTTCAGGAAAGTGGTTGGAACTTCCTCCTTATACATGTCAGTGAGATTGGTAGTGATACTGTATTGAGGTTTTCATGCAAATAATGCAACCATGAGGCCATCCAAAGGAATGACCTGGGCCACTCCTTTCACAGTGTCCAGAATGTCTTTTCCCTGCAGTCATTTAGAGCTGGCTTAAGACTGGCCCACCTCCTCCCAGGGTGGGATATAATGCAAGTGGGCTAACTTCCCTCTGTGATCATCAAATAAATAGAGCATCCTCTATTTATTATATATTTAATGTCATATCATGTAAATTTCTTTATCTTACTTGTTATGCAAATTCATTAAATCAAAACAGAAATCTTCCAGGATCTCACTGGCCAGAGAAGAATTCTCTCCAATTCTTGGCACATCTTTTAGGAAATTATATGCAGTATCTAACCTTGAACCTAATACTGCCCATAATTATTCTTTCTTGTCCAAGAGGAGATCTTTAAAAAAGAATTCTGTGGAAAATTTTCTCCCAACATGGGTTATAGCTGTTTCTCCTTTTTCTTATCACCCCTAAATAAAATATTCATAAACATCTTTAGGATATCTCTTTTGAAGGACTCTCTTTACAAGTTGAGGTGTCCATAATTAATTATTGGGTCACTGGCTTTCAAATTTAACACATGACAGAGAATCTGACAGTCATACTTGTGAAAGGATTATTAATCTAGATACTTTCAATTCCATTCTGAAATGTAATAATTTTCTCAGCCAAAAATATGATTGTACTCTATTTACTGAGAAAGAAATGATATGCAATATGCTTAGTAACAAGACAAATAGCTATAACGACAACAAAAGTCTTAAGCTGGCCAAATAGATACGATATATGATTTCTGAGATTTTCTATTAATTCTAATTGTGCATTATTTTTCTTATTTTGTCATCCATCAGGTTGTCAGGTTTTGCAACCAGTCAAGCAGTGGAAAGTGTAGAGGGTTAAGAAAAATAAAAATAAGATAAAAGCCTACAATTTAAAAGCAACTTAGCCATCAACTTAATTTTCTTACGATTTAGAGGTTGCTATTATTTTATCAGCAGATCACTTTTTCCAACCTGGGAAGATAAGCATCCTATGGGAGACAAATATGAGAACCTCTGAAGTGGTTGGTGATCAACACAGATTCTATTTTTGTTGTTGTTGCTTTCTTGGTACTAGAGATTGAACCCAAGGGCATCCTACCTCTGAGCCATACCCGCAGTCCTATTTAATTTTTATTTTTTAATTTTGAAACAGGGTCTCACTAAGTTGTGGAGGGCCTCACTAATTTGCTGAGGCTGGCTAGGAACCTTTGATCCTCCTGTCTCAGACTCCCAAGTACTGGGATTACAGATAATTACAGATATGCAGCACTGCACCCTGCTGGTTAGCACAGATTCTTTTTTTTTTTTTTTTTTTTTTTTTTTTTTTTTTTTTTTTTTTTTTT
>PVLC010045600.1:0-11739 GCA_004027655.1 Graphiurus murinus | reverse complement strand
AATAAAAAATAGGTGTGGAGGTATAGCTTGGAGGTAGAATGCCCTTGGGTTCCATCCCCAGTACTGCAAAAAAAAAAAAATTAACCATTGTCATTGTACGCTTAAGTGAGTAGCACTGGTGTCAGATGAGTCTGTCTTCCCATTGGTATCAATTGGTATCATATAGTATCCCTGCACAATCTAAAATAGTCTTTTTGTGGGGGGGGGGGGTTACTGGGGATTAAACCCAGGGGCATTCTACCTCTGAACTTTTGTTTTGTTTTGAAACAGGGTCTCACTAGGCTGCTGAGAGTCTCACTACTTCCTGGGGCTGTCCTCAAACCTGCAATCCTCTTTGTCTCAGCCTACAAGTACTGGGATTACAAGTATACGCCACCACACCTGGCTAACCTCAAAGATTTCTTCTCTAGGTATTCTTACACTTTGTTGGTCAGATAGGTCTACAAGGCCTTGAACTATATCAACTTATCCCATATTCCCAATACAATAATTTTGAATTAGTAATATATTTTGAAATGATGAAGGCCTTGAAGCTGCCAAAGACAGCTTTCTTTTACACTCGCCACTATTTCTCAAATTTCACCAGGGATGTGTGCCTCCATACACCCCTCCAAAAACGTGTGCATGATCCATATGCTGATTGCAGGAAAGCAAGTTTATATGGAAACTCTATCATCCTGACCCTTCTACATCTGCATTCACATACCTGGAGTCCTATAAAAGATCGAAAAGGAAACGACTGTTTTACAGGAGTGACCTGGTTTGTGTCTCTGTGCAGCAGAACTGAGCTTCTGGAAGGAAAGAAGAGGCCTGGCTTATTTCAGGTTTCTGTTTTCCTCTAAGTTATAGGCATTCTACCTCCATGCCAAATGAAATATCCAAGGTGCAGACACTTTATGTAGTTCCATTTGAACTATTTCCAAAAATTTTAGTGTGATAATGGCTTTTTGAAGTCTTTATATTTTGGAAATGCAGATTGAAATACTTACTGAGTAAATGGGAAAACAACCGGGATAATGGTCGGAGCTGGATGATGAGTACACAGGATTCTTTACCCTGTCCTTTATGTGTAGATGAGTTTGAAAATTTTATAATAATCTGGGCGTGGTGGCACACACTTGAAATCCCAGTACTTGGGAGGCTAAACCAGGAGGATCACAGGTTCATGACCAGCCTCAGATACTTAGTGAGGCCCTCTGCAACTTAGTGAAATCCTGTTTCAAAATAAAGAATAAAAAATAGGGCTAGGGGTATAGCTTGGAGGTAGAATGCCCCGGGGTTCAATCCCCAGTTACACACACACACACACAATATATATATATATATATTTTTTTTTTTAAAAAAGATTTCTAGGTAGCCTGTTGATATTTTACTAGCATTTCAAAAAATGAAATATACATATATGTTTTGCTGGCTACCTCATCCTTAGAGCTACTATTAGTGCATGTCAGTTTATATTTCAAGAATGCTGATCATAGTTATTAATCTTGCACCTCTCTCCAGACTTGTGCCCACCTTGAGCTGCTTCCTTTAGGCAGGAGGGGACTAATCGTGCATAGAAACACAAATTCCCAATATTGAGGGTTTGACAAATAACTGAATAGAAAATTTCAACAAATCATCTCATATAATAATTTTCAATACTACTATGAGGATTAATAAAATGTAACCCTTTATCAGGAGATGCTCTTGAATTTGGGGGAAAAAATGTCGTTACTACAACAGTTACCTTCTCTCTAATTTCAACAGCTCTCCCCTTGGGGCTTCAGGGAACCTTGCAAAGCATACAGAAGGGAGAAAATGCCCTTATCTAAGCCCAGCATGGTGGCACATGCCTGTAATCCCAGCTATTCAACAGGCTGAGGCAAGTTCAAGGCTAGCCTGAGCAACTTAGTGAGACTGTGTCTCAAAATAAAAATAAAAAAGGCTGGGGGTATAACTAAGTGTAAAGCACTAGTACGAGGCTCTAGGTTCAATCCCCAGTACCATACGCACACAAAAATGTCCCTCGCTTTTCTTTCTGTAATTAAACTATAAGATTAGTGAAGGGTGAGAGTCCTTCAGGGGCTCCCCTGCAGGAACAGTGACCTCAGGGGAAAACATTATATGCAACTTTATAAAAACAAATACAAGCCGAGCATGGTGGGGCATGCTTGTAATCCCAGTACTTCTAAGGCTGAGACAGGAGAATTGCAGGTTCGTGGCCAATCCCAGCTACTTAGTAAGACCCTCTGCAATTTAGTGAGACCCTGTTTCAAAATAAAGAATTAAAAAATGGGCTTGAGGTGTAGCTCAGAGGTAGAATGCCCCTGAGTTCAACCCAAGTACCAGAAAAAAAAAAAAGACTAACACAAAAGGAGACTGGTTTCTGAGAAATAACTGTCTACGTACAAGATACAAACTGCTTCTCAGAGCTGGAACTCAGGTTCATCATCGCAGGCAACTCCTCCCGCACAATTCTATTTGATGTGATGGATAATAAACTCATGATCGCTGCAGAAAAACCCGCATCTGTGTCATTATAATATTTCACAGAACATTTTTTCATTATGGTTTTGTTTTTGTTTTTGTTTGTTGGTTGGTTGGTTGCTACTGGGGATTGAACCCAGGAGAGTTCTACATCTGGACTAACTCCCAGCCCAACTTTTATTTTTTATTTATTTATTTTTTATATTTGAAACAAGGTCTTGCTAAGTTGCTGAAGGTCTCACTAAGTTGCTGAGACTGGCCTCAAACCTGCGATCCTTCTGTCTCAGTTTCCCAAGTACTAGGATTACAGGCGTGCACCACCATGCTCAGTTCATTTTATTTTATTATGTTTTTTGAGGTGCTGGGGCTGAATCCCAGGCCTTGTACTTGCTAGGTAAGTGCTCTACCACTGAGTTTCACTCCCAGCCTTCAAATAATAGTTTTTCACTAACACTTTTCTTGTGTGTGTGTGTGTGTGTGTGTGTGTGTGTGTGTGTGTGTCTATGTGCTGGGAATTGAACCTGGGGCATTCTACCTCCCAGCCACTTCACCAGCCCTTTTTTTGAATTTTCTGTTTTGAGAGTCTTGCTACATTGCTGAGGCTGCCCTCAAACTCCTGATCCTCCTAACTTTGCCTCCTAAGTACTAGGATTACAAGTGCATACCACCACGCCCTGCTAGTTTTCTTCTTAAATAAACTGGATTCTTAATTGCAAGTCTTCTCTCTTTTCTCCCAAATATACAGCTCCTACTAAGAGTTTTCTATTTTCATCTTGTTACTTATAATTTATCAGTATTTTTTTAAATCAAGAATCTCTGGTTTAATCTGCAAAACTCAAATCAACCAGCTGAGTCCATTGCCAGGGTAGAAGCACTACTGTTTTAATGTTATTATTCAATTATAGAAATACATTCTGTGCACATACTCATTTTTAAATTACATTTAAATAAGTCATTTCTTATTTTAAAATACTCTGGACATACTGCCAAAGAAATAGGTGTACCTTTTAAAAGATCATCCTTAGCCTCATTTTTTCCAGTGAGTTTAAAAAGGAAAATTTGGAAATTTATCACATTTGTTTTCTCCCCTTTACTATGTCATCAACACTGGCTGCGCATTCTTTGAATTGCAGTAAAGAATTTGGCTGTCTAGACACAACAAAATGAGAACACAAGGCTTACTTCAAGTAAATCACTAACTTGTGTTAGCCAACAATGAACAGAAAGTTTTTTCTAGCACTTTTGCTCTGTTGCATGGAAGGCATCTAGGACCTAGGAACCACATTTGTTTCACGTTTTCTCTTGTATCTTTTCCATTCTATGAATAAAGATTTTTTTTAAAGAGAAACTACAAAAAAATGCAGAACTTGATCTGTGTTGTCTTATATCAAATATGTTCTCTTTGGATACATTTATATACAATATACAATGAAAACTTTTCTGAACAAATCTAGGAACAAGAGCTCTTCCCTGTTTTCTCAATCTGCATTTGGAAAATCTCAGTCCAGACTCTTGTTTATTATAATAGTATCACAGTCTATTTCAGGCAGAAAAATTTTTGGAAATAGGGCAAGGTCTCCTTTTTATTTTATTATATTTTATTTATTTGTTTATTTATTTATTTATTTATTTTACTTTACTTTTTTGGACTAGGTATTGAACCTAGGGGCATTCTACCTCTGAACTTCACCCCTGACCCTCTTTTATTCTTTATTTGAAATAGGGTCTCACTAAGTTGCTGAGGCTAGCCTCAAACCTGCTATCCTCCTGTCTCAGCCTCCCAAGTACTGGGATTACAGGCATACACCACTGTGCCCAGCAGACGTCCTTATTTAATGGATACAGAAACCAAACACTATGTAAAAGGAGGAATGTTTAGCTACTCAGTGATCTCTGGGTTCTACTGGCCTTTCACTTCTATCCCAGAATTGAAAGGGCAGCCTAATTAATGGTTAGTTTCATGTGGAAGAAAATGATTATTTTAAATATACGTGTATCAAAGTAATTTTCATACTAGGGCCTCCCTAAAAAGAAAAGCCTTCAAAACTCAGGTCTCCATCTGTTCCTTTTGGTAAAAAATATGGAACACATGCCATCTTTGTTGTGGTTAGCCATGACAGAAAACACAGAAGCTTGCCTTATAATTTCTCTAAAGGGATTTTTAAATCCTCATGGAAATTTCTTGAGCAGAATCACTACTAATTTTGTGATGCTTTGGTGGTTTTACTTGTTTGCTAATACAATAAGATTCAAATCCTATTGTCTTAAATCTAGACATAACACGAGAGATTTCTAGCTCTGTGTGCAGCCGATGACTCCCATATCCCCCCTGCAAGCAACTCAGTAAAAGAGGCAGCGAGGACTTGGCTCCATCCTGGCTGTTGGAAAGTACAATTTAAGCAATTTTATCTTCTTTTACTCAAACTGTTATATTTTGATATTAAAAAGCCTGAGATTTAGAAGTAAACTGAGATGTTTAGTGCTAGCTCTGGTATACTAAATTCTGAAGTGGTTTCATGATTTCTTTAATGTATTTTTTTTTTTTTAGCATCAAAACTCAAAAATCCTTCCTGCACAATTTTTATGGAAAAACCATCATATGCATATGTGCATGCACACGCGCACATACACACACACACACACACACACACACACACACACCATATGCCTGCCATGCTTCAAATTTAATATCCGAAGTTCAATATTCCAAAGCAAAAGAATGAAAGGATATGAGTATTTAGCAGATCATCCTACCCCACTGTGAAATTGCTTTGAAGTTTCCTGCCTTGAAATCTTATATTTTATTTTTAAAATTACTTCAAATTTGGCCTTTGACTGTATAATATGTCCCTGTTTTAATATAAATATTATGTCTCAAGGAACTAAAGACTGACCCAAACTGATAAAATAAGATAATATGTGTCGTGTGACTTCATATACACAAAAACATGGGTTATGGATACCTAGTTTGAGAGTCTGGAAGTACAAAATGTACATGTTAGCAAAATCGAGCTGAAATTTAGTAGAATCTGCATAATAGTGAATCTCTAGTTTCACCAAACTTCTGGAAATTTAGAGCAAATATACCTAGAGCTTAGAGATAGGATGGTCATACAGTTTTAGATCTTCCAAAAGTCAAGGAAAAGGTGGGACTCAGGACAGGAAAACACTAAATATTAAGAGACCATTCACTAGTTCATTCACTCCCTGCTGAAATCCAAACAATGAAATTAATTTCTAGAAATACAAATATGAATAAATTACAATTTCTTAAAGAAGAAGTCATGAACTCATAGAAGAAAAATAGATACCTAAACTGGAAAATGTTAACATTAAAAGGAAGAGAAAGATTCACTAAGAGCTCTGGAATCAAAGAAATAGCAGGAACTTGAGCTCTGGCTGTGACAAAGAGAAAATTCTGTCAATTTTGCCTCTTCCGTTGTATAAGCAAATTTAAGAATCATTTTACATTTCTGAAGCAATGCTCTAAGGCTCAGAAAGAAAAGCAAAAATTTCCATTTTATTACTTTCTCCCAACTGAGATGTGAGCAGGTAACATCTGGCTTAAGATTAATTCCAAAGCCATTCTCATGAATCACTGATTTATTCTAACAGGGTAGTAGTTCTGTAGCTCTTAGAGACTCCTCTCAGTTTAACCACCTTATTTCTCCTTGAAACCAGTGTCAGGTCACAGAGGTCTTACTCTGTTACCAAATTGGGAGAAAGGGCAAGACCTAAGTGATTAAGGTGGACTCTCACACATTCTCAACTTGACATGGTGTCAACCTCAATATCCATGAAGAATTGGTTCCAGGACTCCCTCAGATGCCAAACTCTGGGATGCACACATCTCTCATAAAAAATGGCAGCACAATTCACAATAGCCAAATTATGGAACCAACCCAGATGTCCATCAATAGATGAATGAATTACAAAACTATGGGAAATACAAACAATGAAATTCTACTCAGCAATAAAGAAGAAGAATAAAATAATGTCATTTGCAAGAAAATGGAAGGACCTGGAGAACATAACGTTAAGTGAGACTAGCCAGTCACAAAAAGTGAAGGGACATATGTTTTCTTTAGTATGTGCAAGCTAAGGAGCAACTGGTATATCAGAGAGACTTAAGATAATGGAAGAGAAGCCTCAGTGGAGCCAGGGAAGTGGTCTAAGGGAAGGAGAGCAGGAAGACTGAGGTTCATTATTGAAAATACTAACATCAACTGTGTATACATACGTGAAAATCCCAATATCAGTCTCAGTACTCTGTATGGGAAGGGGAGTGGAGAAGTGGGGGGGGCACCAAGTGCTGTGTGTATGTATGTCAATGTCAACATGTTGTACATTATGATGTGAGACCATAATGCACCAAAAAGCACATAAAAATGGCACAGTATTTGCATATAACCATATCCTTCTGTATACTTTAAATCATCTCTAGATTACCTATAATATCTAATAATACAAATGATATGTAAATAGCTGTTGTACTAGATTGTTTTAGAAATAATGACATGGAGAAAATAGTCTGCACATATTCAGTACAGATACAATGTTTTTCTCCCAAATATTTTCAATCCACACTTGGTTGAATCCTCTGATGCAAAACCCACAGATCTGGAGAGCCAACTATAGTCAAGAAAAAACCTCAGTTTGCTGACTTGAGCAAGTCAGTGTGTACTGAGATGGAAAACAAAAGGCAAGGAGCAGAAGTTTATGTGGAGATTATGGGGATCGGGATGAGAATTTGATAAATTCAGGTTTGGATAAGTTGAATTGAAGATGCGTTGCAAGCCAGCAAAATGGATGTGTGAGGCATTCTATTAGGTTTTTCAGCCTGGAGGTCAAGAGTGTGACTTGAACTGCACATAGTTACTTGAGATTTTTCAGAATGTAAGTGACCATAGAAGCTCTGAAAGAGAATGAAGATTGCTAGGTGGGTTCAGTGGCACTTACCTGTAATCCTAATTACAGGGGAGGTCCAGGCAGGAGGATTGCAAATTTGAGGCCAGTCTGGGAAACTCTGCAAGACCCTGTCTTTAAAATAAAATAAATAGGGATGAAAATATAGCTCAGTGGTAGAAAGTTTGCCTAACATATGGGAGGGCCTGGATTAAATCCCCAGCACCCTGTCCAACTCCCCAGGAAAAGCTTGCTTAGGAACAGCGAGTAGACTATGAGGAGACCAAAGCTACTGCCTTGAGGAAACAGCTCCCTGTGGATGGGTCAAGGAAGAGAAGCCAACAAAGTAGTCTGAAGAAAAGCTGTCTAAGAATCCAGAGAAAGATCACAAGTACATATTTTCTTAAAAGTCAATGAGAGAGGATGCTTTTTTTGAAAGAGGGGGTGATTTTTAAAAGTGTAAAACACTTTGAAGGGTCAAGCAAATAAGTCAAGGGCTGCTCCAAGGACATAGGTGCCATTTGACATTTTGATGAAAGCAGTTTGAGGGCAGTAGTTGAGAAAGAAGCAGATTGTGGATCTTGTAGAAAGCAGCAGGAGGTTAGAAAGCAGAGACAAAAAATTATGGGTTACTTGTTCAAGCATTTGGACTATAAAAGGTAAGGGAGGGTTCAGGAGCTAAAAAGAGATGTGAGATCCAGGGATGTAGTTAGTTTGGTATGCTTTCTTATTATTTATATTTGAGTTTTTTATGTTTGTTTGTTTTGTTTAGTGTCATGTATTTGAATCCAGAGCGTTAATAAGGTGGAGGAGGTTAGAGACTGGAAAGGGAGGATAATTCTCAGATCCAGTGTAAGGATAGGGGGAATAGCCTCAGAAAGGAGGCAGCAGCTGCTTACCATTAAAACTGGAGCAAATTCCAGGTGTTGTGGTGCACACCTGTAATCCCAGTACTTGGGAGGCTGAGACAGGAAAATCACAGGTTCAAGTACAGCCCCAACAACATAGTGAGACTCTCAGTAACCTGGCAATACTCTGTTTCAAAACAAAAAATAAAAAGAGCTAGGGATGTAGTTCAGAGGTAGAATATCTCTGGGTTCAATCTCCAGTACTGAGAGAAAGGGAGAGAGAGAGAGAGAGAGAGAGAGAGAGAGAGAGAGAGAGAGAGAGAGAGAGAGAGAGAGAGAAAGAGAAAGAAAGAAAGAATAGAAAAGAAAAGAAAAGTTGGAGTAAAGCAGGGAGAAGGGTAGGGATGTGTTGAGTGCATAAATGTGGGCCTAAAGCACCAAGGAAATTTTTCTCCAAGGGTTTCTATTTTTACTACCAAGATCCACTGCAGAAAAAAGAGGAAAGAGGAGGAGAGAAAATGGTTGAAGTCAAATGTTTGAGGGGAATCAATTAGATTTTAAATCATCATAATGAAGCATGAAAGATAAACTTGCTTGAGAAATTAAAAAAAAAAAAAAAATTGTCCCCCCTGGAGACTCAACTAAACCCCTCTACCAGCCAGGGTTCATGGTGCTAATTAAAACCTATCATGACAATCAACCAGGAAACCAACGGGCCCCACTTTGGAAAGGACTCTTTCCTGTTCTATTGTCCATTCCTACAGCCATTGAGGTATCTGGAATTGCCAGCTGGATCTACCACCCCAGGGTCAAGCCACAGTCTACATCAGATGAAGCTCTTCATTCCCCGGAATTACCCACAAACAACTATACCTATACCTCCATAGAAGACCTCCAGTTCCTTTTCAAAAAATAAACAGTTAAATAGGATCCCCTCTAACTAAATACCCCTCTGTCTTCCTACAACACAAGTAGCCCAAAGGCTACTATAAGCTGCCAACTCCTCCTGTTGGCTATGAACATTAGACTTAATTACAGTGGCCAAAAGAAAATAGGCATTATACTTCAAAAAATGCTGCTTTTACATCGATAAATCAGGCCATGTGCAAAAAGTATTTGACAATTAACAAAAAGTGCATCCAACCTGAGGGAGCAAGCTACCCAGGAATGGATATCAAAACATGGTCCTGGCCTTCGCAACTCTTGCCCTTCATGGAACCTTTAGCCACAATACTCCTACTCTTCTTACTCTGGCCCTAGGCTCCTAAACCTGCTAACAAAGTTTGTTTCCTCCCTATCCCAGGTTATCAAACTTCAAACAAAACTCAGGCTGGACTGCCAACCCCTCTCTACACTGGATGCTGACCACTACTGGGGACTCCTTGACCACCGTGCCTTCCAGGAAAGAGCTTCTTCTGTCTCAATACGCCTTGCCCTGACAGATAGCAAGAGCAGGACATGTCTACATCCCTATCCAGCTCGAAGAAATTACAGAAGACGGACCTTCGTCCATATCCCCTAAATGATTTCAGGGCCTCTAGCTCTTGGGGGTGAGGAGATGTTAAGTAGTTAGATAGAAAATAAGACTGGACAGAGAGGGGAAAAAAAAAAAAAAAAAAAAGACAAAGAATGCTCTTCCCAAGAGGAAAGACAGGAATTGCTCTGGCCAGCTGTGGTCAGAGACTCCCAGCCTATCACATTGCAGCTTTAGGTTTCCTATGTGATACAATCCTGTATAGTCTCACTGAGATGCGGAGTGAAACCAGAAATGAATATACATGGAAAGGGGTGAGTTTTCTGGGCATTTTTTTAAAAGCCCACCATGCAGCAGGGGCTCACTACTCTCTTCTTCTCCCCTTTACTCTGCTCCTGAATCTCTCCTGTAGAATGTATCCACTAAAGTTTCTCATGGAAAAAAAAAAAAAAATGTCCACTACTGTCCAGGGACCAGTTGAAGTGGCTATCTTTAAATTTAACAAATATTAGTCATCCCGGGGATTTTGTTTTGTTTTGTCTTGTTTTTGTTTTGTTTTAATATTCTGTAACCTTGCTCAGAAGTTCAGAAAGAAATGTGAGGAATTCAAGTTCATTACTTTCTCCAACTGAAGACCTAAATGTGCAGAGGTCATTTCTGGCTTATTTCAACAAGATGAACTCTAAAAGCCATCCTCATGAGTAACCAAGTTCCTCCAACAGGGGAAATCCATTTTCGATCTTTTAAAGATTCCTCTCCAATGCCAGGCGTGGTGACACGTGCTTGTAATCCCAGTTTTGGGAGGCTGAGACAGGAGAATCGCAGGTTCATGGTCAGCCTCAGCTACTTAGTGAGACCCTCCACAACTTAGTCAGACCCGGTTTCAAAAAAAAAGAATAAAAAAAATAAAAAATGGGGCTGGGGGTATAGCTCGGAGGTTCAATCCCCAGTATTGCAAAATAAATAAATTTAAAATATTAAAAAAGCCGGGTGTGGTGGCACACACTTGTAATCTCAGTATTTGGGAGGCTGAGACTGGAGGATCCCGGTTCATGGCCAACCTCAGCTACCTAGTGAGGCACTCCACAACTTAGTGAGACCCTGTTTCAAAATAAAGAATAAAAAATAGGGCTGGGGGTGTAGCTCGGAGGTAGAATGCCCCTGAGTTCAATCCCCAGTACCCCCCAAAAATAAATAAATAAAAAATAAAATAAAATATTAAAAAAATATAAATATTCCTCTCCATTTAAGTTGCTTCTCCCTGAAAGCAGGTTCACGTTATGAGGGTCTTGTCCCAAAGAGTATGGTCTCAGCTACTGACTGGGTAAAAGGACAACACCTGAATGAACAAGTCATAACTCAAATTTAGAGAAACTGAAAAATAACAGCCCACATACAGAGTTCAATGCCGTTTACTGGAAAATAAGGAGAACCAGTTCCTAGCACCAATTCAATCACAAGAATAATTATATATTTTATCTGTTGTATAAAGTCAAGAGAACAAGGAGCTAGGCTAACTTGATATGACATTACTGGCCAACTTTTTCTAAATTCCTACTACTTAAGGGAGATTAGTCTGAGAGGTTGAGTTGAACTTACAGACAGGAATTAAACAGCTTCCAATGTGGATTGAAAGTTTGCGGAGTCAGGCAGATTATAAACCAGGGCTTTGTAATCTTAGAAGAGTTCCCTCCCACCCCCGATTCCCTAATCACATAGGGAGCCTTGGTGTGGTATCGCCAAAATGATGGGTGCTATAACTAATATATGGGAATTAAAAGGAAATGCTGTGATCATGAGTGAATATATCATGATGAAACGAAAAGGAGAAATGACAACAGAACCAAAGTGAAGGAGAGGTCAGAAGTTCAAGAAATTGCCAAAGGAAACTTTCATATGTGAATAAAAAGAGTAAAAGGGCAGAAGGATTGGAAATGCTATGAGCTCTTCTTTCTTTTTCTTAAATATAATATATAGTATAATGATGATACCAACAAAAACTTTCTTTGACAAAGAGACAAAGAGCATATCTGTGGTCTGGCT
>PVLC010045599.1:0-11710 GCA_004027655.1 Graphiurus murinus | reverse complement strand
TGTTTTAGTTCATCTCAATAAGACAGTCATAAAGCACATTTCTTATATTTTTGAATAAGCATAGATTTGGTCCCAAAGCAAAGTCACCTTTGCCCAGCAACTAATACTTTGCTTCCCACAGTTTACTAAACAAATTGCTTTACTGTTTCCTTCTACAGCCAAAGAAAGTGAAAGATCCTCTCATTAAGAAAAACAACACGTATGCTCCAACAGCAACCAGCTACACCCCAAATTTGGCCAGGGGTGATCCCGGCTTAGCTACCATTGCTAAAAGTGCGACCATAGAACCAAAAGAAGTCAAGCCGGAAACGAAACCACCGGAGCCCAAGAAAACCTTTAACAGTGTCAGCAAGATTGATCGACTGTCAAGAATAGCCTTCCCGCTGCTATTTGGAATCTTCAACTTAGTCTATTGGGCTACATATTTAAACAGAGAGCCTCAGCTAAAAGCCCCCACACCCCATCAATAGGTTCTTTTAGTCGCATTCTGTTGTTCAGTCCTCCGCACTGGGAATTGCTTTCTGTTCTGACGCAGCGATTCCCTTCTGCTTAATTGCTTCTGTCTTAAAGAATTTGAAGGTTTCCTTATTTCCATAATTCATATAAGATCAAGAGACCCCTGTCTGGCAGTCCAGAGCAGAGCAGAGAATGCAGCTTGGAGACAGGATTCTGAGAGAGGGAGCGAGAGAGCAAAATCATGTCAGAAGGAGACAGACCTGAGAGGGAAGGAGGGGAAAGAAGTTCCAAAGATAGGAGAAAAAGTAGGAGAAAAAATAGAGCTGAACTATTTATCCCTACGTCATTTGTAGATATATATTTCCAAATATTCTTAAAAAAAAGATGCTGTATATGTCAAAAATATTTTTGTGTGAAGGTGTTTAAAAGAATAAACTATAAATGTCTAATGAAGAAAATTTTAAAAGATCTATGTCTTTATTGCACAAAATATAGTGTGCTTATGTTTTGTTTTTTAAACTGATGTATAGCTTTAACATTTTGTTTTCCAAAGCTTAAAGAAATCCCCGTTCTTTCTCTTTTTGAATATCTCTAATGCATTATTTTGTTCTTAAATGCTATTTTAAAATTCATGGAGATTTCATAGGTAAAGGTTCAATCGCTCACTGTAGAGTACCTTTAATCCAATGAATAGAAATGCTTTAAATAGGCTACTTAGCTACCGTCTGAGCTTTTACCACTAGATTCTGAAAAAATAATCTTCACAGAGATGTTCACTCAATGGAAACTAGAAATTAACTGATCAATTAGTTTTTAAAAATTTCTTTTCCATCCTATTTCCAGATAGTACATTCCATTCATCCAATAATCACTCAATTCTTACTACGAAGATGTTTTAGAGGGGCAAAAATATTTTGCAAGCTCTAGAATTGTTGAATGTATTCTTTTATATAACAACATTAAAAGCTTTAGATTGAAATTTATGACTAGCAAACAAAAATAGAATATATAAATTATATATGTAAATATTCAGCATGGGATTGTACATTTTTTTACTTTTTTTTTTTTTAAGTTTTGTTCTTAAAATATTGTGTAGGAATCACCACTCTTAGCTGTTAGAATGTTGTCAAATGCTGTGGAAATACATTTAGAGCCTGCATTTAAGAAGAGAAACAGGCTGTAGGAAGCAGATGGAACTTAGAGCATATAAAGTCCACCTCTGTAGAGAAAGCTCATAGTTTCAAACCGTTGTCTGGTGTTCAGTGGTAGATCAGTTGCTATCTGCTCAAGTCCTGCCACACCACATTTTCCTACCTTAGATTACTGTAATATAGAAGGAAAATGGGAAGCATTAGTTGGAACTAGAAAACCAACTGTATATTATTGCTCTATTTGCTGATACCAACTATTTCAATAACTGCTGTACCATATGTAGCATTCAATATAAAATACATGAAAGAATGTACAGGAAATAGCTTTTATTGAGTAAAATTATTACATTTCATTTATACTGTAGCAATATATTTGTAGGTACACTATGTAAGGGCTTTACATAAAAGAGGTCCATTAATACTCCCTATGAAAATTCTAGTCTGTTTCATTACTGCCCAGATGTTTTAGAGATAAATATTTATGCAGAAGGTATTTTTGAAGTCTCCTTTGTCTGATAGAGTTTCACAGATATATAAATTTAGTGTTCAGAATCCACAGGTCATGGTCTAAACACATTCACAATAACACAACATAAAGCTTTTAACATAATTGCCAAATAAGACAGTTGGGATCCATACCTGAGGTTTGAGCAATGTTTTTCTCAAAAAGCTGCTATCCAATGACATAGGAAAATGCACTGTGTTTTCCTAAACAAACTCTAGTTTTCATTTTCAATGTGCTTCATTGTTTTTGGTCCTGCCTAACTTTCATGAGCTAGGCCAATCTAGGCTGAAGTAAGGACCTTTCATCCTCTGGTATCATGTGTAGATATTATGTATAGACAATAAAATAAAATTATGGCTCTAACTTCTGTGTTGCTGTTTATCTTGTTATTATTTGACATTAACCTAATGTGTTTATTGAGAGCATTTTATCTTCCGAACTCCTTCCTCATGGTTAACTTTTGGTCTGTATTTTGCTCACTAGATGTGGATATTTCTTACTAGTCTGCTTTCTGCTATGCAATGATTGCATTCCTATCATTTCTTAGTTTGTTAGTACATGTGGGTAGTATTCTATTGTATAAATTGATTGCAAAGTTATCAGAGACAAATTATTCTATGTAGATTTTCTACAATGCTTTGCTAAACCATGTAATACTAGTTAAGTCTTCCTTGAATATAAAGATACACTCTTATAGAGGACAGTTCCTGTTTACTCCCAGGAAAATTTTTTAAAAGATGACACTGAATGTTTATTGCACCTTGGTGCAGTGAAGTGGCAATAAAACCTAATATGAATCAAGGTTGTTTATGGCAGATGCATGTATTGCTTTACAGAGTTTAGCAAAAGCTCTTAATTTTATGTCATACTGTATTCTATTATAATAATAAAGCTAACATTATTCAATAATAAAATGGAATACTTGACTCTCTTTTCACATCATCAAAAGGTGCATCCAGAAGCCAGGCTTGGTGGCACATGCTTATAATCCTAGTACTTTAGAGGCTGAAATGGGAGGATGACAAGTTTGCAGCCAGCTCCAGCAATTTAGCAAGACCCTGTTTCAAAATGAAAAATAAAAATAGGTTTGGGGCTGAATCTCAGAGGCAAAATGCCCCTAGATTCACTCCTCAGTACAAAAAAAAGGGAAAGAAGTAAAGAAGTCCTTCCATTCCATTCATTAACCTGTTTGGACACATTTTCAGGTTAAGAAAACTTAAGAGTGCCAAGTACTAGCAGGAACCTAGGACACTCATCAGAAGATTTTTGAAGATACATCAAAATAGTTCAACCCTAAACTATTATTTTAAATGTATTTATTAAAAAGTAGGAATTTATTAAACATGTGATATTTGGTATTGATAGTAGTACTTCAAAGTTTATAGAATATAAACAGAACAGAAACAAACTGCTGATATGATAGTAGAGTGTGTTCATATTTATTCTCAAGACAGGATATTGTTTTGTGACCTCAGTTGTTTTGGAGTACAGTCTGAGCTGAGGTGATTGTATATAGTAAAGGTTGAGAATTATCATCACTCTACATTTTTTTTATATTTAGAAATTTTTTTACTAAGTTGCTTACTGTTCTTATAACCAAACAATCAGATCAACATATTTATAATCATGTGAAAGGCAGTAGAAAAATCACTTTAGTGATAGGTATAAAATGATAACCAATTTCTACAGAACAGACCACATAAGGCAAAATCTTTCTGGTTCAGATAGTGGCTATGCTATAATAAAGTACACTGTATTTTAACAAACAGAACATTCAACTTCCTAAAAAAATAATCAGGATTTAGAAATATTAGCAATGCCAAGTCCCCCAACAAAATGACTTGTCCAGATAAAACTGCCCATGCAAATTAGCTGAAGCATCACATTCATTAATTTCTGGTCATTCCTAAAAAAGAATATAATAAATGATGATCATGTGCTATCAAACCAAATTCATCTCAAGGCTCACCATCTAATTATTGAAGGAATCAAAATGGAGAGGACTTGGCATTACTGCCAGTTATCTGTTTGAAATTCACCCTATCAGTTAGTTACAGCCTTTTGATGGAGTTTTCTAAAATCTATGCAGCTCTTATGGCCTACAAGAACAAGTATCTAACTTGATTATATTATACAAGTTAACTTCAAACATTGATTTATTTAATTTCACTAAACATTTGCTGATTCCCTTACCTTTATTAAGGACTTTGCTAGATGATAGAGGTGGCATAGATATGTCATGATCTCAAGATGGACAGTGTGCTCTTGGGCAGTTTTTAATGTTATAGAAAATAAAAGTGAACCTAAATTTATAATATTTCCCACAGTAATTATAACTACTGATAAATGCATAGGTATAGGGGTTTTATACTTGGGGAATAGTCTCAGTGGAATCTTCATAGGAAGTGTTAGTTGATATAGGATTTGAAGAACCATTGCACATGCATCAGGCATTTTAGGAATATGGGGATGGCTACTGCCTTAAAGGTAATCATATGTTAAATAATGTTAATGTCCATTAACAGATGAATGGATAAAGAAAATGTGACATGTGTACACAATAGAATACCACATAATTTTTTTTTTCTCAGTACTGGGGGTTGAATCCAAGGGTATTCATTCTATCTCCAAGCTACACCCGAGTCCTATTTTTTATTCTTTATTTTGAAACAGGTTCTCACCAAGTTGCAGAGGGCCTCACTAAGTAGCTGAGGCTACTATGAACCTGCAATCCTCTTGTCTCAGCCTTCCAAATACTGAGATTACACACCAGGCAACCACATAACTTTTAAAAGGAAAAAAAATACCTTGGCATGGTGATACATGTTTGTAATCCCAGTACTTGGGAGGCTGAGACAGGGGGCATCACAGGCTTAAGAACAGTCTCAGAAAGCAGTGAAACTCTCATAAACCTAGTGAGACTGTGTCCAAATAAAAATAAAATAGGACTGGGGAATACCTCGGAGGTGAAATGCCCCTGGGTTCAATCCCCAGTGACACACACAAACATACACACACACACACACACGTACATACAAAAAAAAAAAAAAAAGGAAAGAAATCCCAGGCAAAGAAAGAAAATATGTGCTCTTAATCATATGTAGAATCTAAAACTGTTGAAATCACAGAAATTGAGAGTAGAATGGTGGGATTGGGGAAGAAGTTGGTAAAATGGATATAAAATTATTTTAAGTTGGAGTAAATTCAAAAAATCTATTGTACAACATGGTAGCCACAGTTAATAAAAGTTTATTATTGAAAATTTCTAAGAGTAAATTTTAAAGGTTCTCACTGCAAAAATGATAAGCAGATGAAATCTCATATATAAGAATAGGCACAATTTAGTCATTCCAGAATACATGCACATTTCAAAACAAGTTGTACATGATAAATACTTGTAATTCTGCCAATTTAAATTAAATTTTGAAAATAATACAACTGAAAACTATTAAAAACAAAACAAATGAGATCAAAGTTAATATCAAAGAAATGAATTGGTACACAAAAAAATACCTATTTAATTCCAGAGGTAGAAAAACAAAAAGACAAATATATATAGAAAATAAATAAACTGCTGTCTCATATTATAAATTTAGTTTTAATACCCTAAACTATAATATATCTAGAAAAAGTACATGACAAAATTTTTATAATTTTGGATTAAATCAGCAATTTCTCCAAATCTTTAAGAGAATAATTATGATAAATTATATATGATCAAATCTAAAAGCCTTTTTTGATTCAAAACATAACATTAGAACAATGAAGAAAAAGTTAAAACCCAAACAATAGTAATAAGAGAAAATATTGATAAAAATTATATCTGATAATGGATTTCTATCTTGAGAGCTCATAGAAATATATAAGAAAAACCATTTTTAAAATTGACTAGATACTTGGATATAAAGAATGGCCAATAAACTATTAAAATATTTTCAATATCAATATGTCATTAGAAAAACACAAACTAAAGCTACAATGATATAACAATTTATCCTTAAAGAAGAACTATAATCAAATGATAGAGCATCAGATGGATTGAAGAGAATGTAGAGAAATTGGAACCCATATACATGAGGGATCTTCTTGGTACAATGGAAATAAGTTAAAATCATATTTGGATCATTACTGAATAATTTTCTTAATTTATAGAATTATACAGTTTAAATAGATAACTTTTATGCTTTCTAAGTTATACTGCAGTGAAGCCATATGATAGTTAATGGGAGAACTTGTGGGATATCACTGATATCAAAAGTTTATAGAAGAGTTTAGTATACTTCCTATCCTCCAGTTCCTCTTAGGAAAGTACTTTGTTTTGTTTTGTTTTTCCAACGTATGGAAACAAATAGTTGGAAATGCATCAAAAGAAAAAAAAAGTTACCATGGGCCAATCATACCACAAGTTTAAGGGAGAAGATAGGATTTCTTATCTATAAACTGAAAATTGGGTTAAGGGGCGGTATGGACCAATATATATATAAATAATCCAGTCCATGTGCATGCAAACATCAAGTGACTCATTCAAAACATCAGGCAAAAGATTCCACCCTTTTTCTCCACACTCAGCATGCATACTTCCACATTCAAACAAATATATTCTCTGTAGGGAATGGGAGAAGTCAGTAATTGTGTATTCTGAAATGCCATAGACCAATGATTCTCAAATTGAAGCATGTATTAGGGTAGTGCCACAGCTCCTTAATAGCTGGATATTGAGCAATGCTCAGTCCACTGGAGTCCTGCAAGACAGATGATTCTAAAAGAAGGAATGTGTGGCATATCCCACTTTGCAATATGTTATATTCTGGAAATTTGGGGTGCTTTGGGTTTTGCTTTCACATTAATTATAAAGAAAAATTTCTAAAAAACAGAAGGTGGATGGACGGATTATGATTTCTCAATATTAGCTGAAAAAGTAGTGCCTCAAGACAACCCATAAGAAATTCATTAACCACATACAAACATTAGTCAGGAAGCAGGCTTTGCAAGTTTAGTTACTAAACAGCCTTATGTTCCCTCTCAGCACACAGGTATAGAAACAAAATAAATAAGCCAAAGAGATTTATGTCTAGGCTTTAAGAAAGATAGTCTTTGACCACTTCCACCTTGTCTCCCTAGAATTTCACCAGATACATTAACTCTCTAGCTGCCTGAGAAAAAGATAAGAACACTGCTTAAAGGAGCTAAACAAATAGTAAAGATTTAAACTAATGAACAGAGGCTATTCGTTAACCTTTAACACTGCTTTGTACTAAAAGATATACGTATTGTATTTTGTAGCCTTTACTGGTTTTTTTTTTTTTTTGGTGGTACTGGGGATTGAACTCAGGGGTGTTCTACCTTCGAGCTATACCCCCAGCCCTATTTTTTATTTTGAAACTAGGTCTCACTAAGTTGTGGAGTGCCTCACTAGGTAGCTGAGGCTGGTTGCGAACTCAAATCCTCTGGTCTCAGCCTCCCGAATGCTGGGATTACAAGCGTGCGCCACCACACTCGGCTCCTTTACTGTTTTTTTTTTTAACCCCATTAAATGTCATGGTAAATAGCTTTTCTAGTTTAAGATGTACCTACTGAACCTTTAGAAATATAAGACTGTAAAAATTCCTGTTCTATATGCCTCACTGCAAAAAAGATAGTATAAAAAACAGCTACTAACAAGCAATAAACAGATATGCCTCTTCGCTGCATTTGGTGTGAGCGTATTCTCTTGACCTCGTCTCAATCCACACCTGTCGAAGGACCCCCGACACCTGCCTTCGGGCTGGACCCCAGCAGGGTAGTCCAGAAGAGCTTGTTAAAACAGAGATTGTTGGACATCACCTACAGTTTCTATTTCAATAAATCTGGGATTGTAGCCCAGCATGGTGGAAGATGCCTGTAATCCCAGTACTCAGTACTAGGAAAGCTGAGATAGAATGATCACAAGTTTGAGGCCAGCTTCAGTAAAATAGTAAAACTCTGTTTCAAAACAAACAAAAAAATAAAAGAGGGCTCAGGGTGTAGCTCAGAGGCAGAATACCCCTGGGTTAAATCCCCAGACACACACACACACACACACACACACACACACACACACACCTGGGGTGGTGCACATGAATTTGCATATTTCACAAGTTCCCAGATAATGCTGATGCTGCTGGTTCATGAGACACACTGAGAAGTCTACACATGATGCCAAATTACCCATTGCCTCTGTTTATGGGTTTATCAGTTTTATTTCAGAGTTTACAGCAATAATTCATGCACATAAGGAAAGAGGGAATAATGATGGAGTGCAGCTTTATCAGGGAAAACATACATTCTACTGCTAATGACAAGGAATTCAAAGATTTATTAAAACAGATGTTGGAGATTTTGCCAAATTCGGTATAATATTGGTAACTAAGAAATTCTACCCCCAAATGGAAAACTGAGTACCGCTAAAATGAAAGAATAAAATTCAATGAACCTGTTAAAAAAAGGTTTTTTTCTTATATAATAAAACTAAAGTGTTTTTGAAAATTGAATTGCTTTGTTCTTTAAATAGAAAACTCAATTTCCAACACTATAAATTGGATTATACTTTCTTCTCAACATGACGACATAGCTATCTGCAGATCAACCCATAACATTTATTCCTGCTTTTTGTAGTTATATGTCCTTTGCCCATTGGCTCTAGTTTTCAATTGATTTAGAACCAGGGGAATGTCTATGAATATTCCAATTATTAAACATTTTCATAATCTTAAAAAATGAAGGGTAGACTATGCTTCACAATATTCTAGTTTTAGAGGGTGGTAAATAGTGTACACTAATGAAATGCTTCCTAGATGTTCATTATTGAAGACTGTAAAATCACATTGTTGAATAAAGTTTGTTATTTCTGGCACCACAATTATCTCAGAGTAAGGGGCATAATAAGTCTCTTCATAATACTGTTGAGTTCTTCTCCTTAATACAGTTACTCAGGCACTAAAAGGTAAACATTTAAAATTGTTTTTCTTAATAGTGGTGATTCTCTGCTTCTCAGCAGCCGTAATCTTTCACAGACTACTTCTGGGGCTGGGAGATTCACAGATGGGCTCGGAGTCCACATATTTGAAAGTCAGACGTCCTCCTAAGTTCAGCTTTATTGCATAAAAAAGAGTTAACTGAAGACATAATTGATAAGCCCTCAGTTAAAGGTAGATCCAGGATTAGAGGACACATTTCTCAAATTCTAACAAGAAATAAAGACATGAACTTGTTTTATGCTGGATTTTCCCCTGTCCTATCTTTATCCCCAACTATTTCACTTTTCAGTGCAAATGAGAAATATTTAGCCCAGATGATGCAAAAAGGATGTTTAGAGCAATCAAGACATAACTTTCAGGCTAAGGATGGTACAAGAATTTAATTCATTGAGCATACATGCTATGAGTTGACATATATTAGAAACTGTGCTAGACAAGCCCTGTGTGGTAGCATAGACCTGTAATCTCACTACTTAAGAGGCTGAGACAGGAGTATCACAGAACAGCTTCAGCAGCATAGAAAGATTCTCAGCAACCTAGTGAAATCCTATTTCAAGACAAAAATTTAAAAAGGGTTGGTGGTGCGGCTCAGCAGTAAAATGCCCCTGGGTTCAATCCCCGTACTACATGAAAATAAAATGAGTTAGACTTTAGGAATAGAAAGATGATTATAATATCACCTTTCTAAGAAATTTCTTCCTTTAAGAACACATAGGTAACATACAAAGTAATAATGGACTAAGGAATGATTTTTAGAACACAGTTATGGTGGGTTGAGAGGTAGTCTTCAAAAACACGTGCCACACTGTCCAAACTCCTGGAACCTGTGATCTTGTGTATATATTTGCAGATATAATGAAGAAACTCAAGATGAAATCATCTTGGATTATCTGAACCTAAATTTAATGACAAGCTCTTAAAAGCCATTAGGAAAACAAAAAGCGGAGAGAGATTTGACACAGATAGAAGAGGAGGCAACACACACAGAAAAGGCTACATGAAGATAGAGTCAGAGACTGAAATGATGAAGGCAAAGGAAGAGACTGAAGTCATCAGATGCTGGAAGGGACAAGAATTCTCCCCACACCATCTTTGAGGGAATACAATCCCGATGACATGTTGATTTATGGTATGTGGCTTCTAGAACTTTGAGAAAATAAATTTCTGCTGTTTCAAGCCATCAGGTTGCGATAATTTGTTATAACAACCCTATGAAATTAATAGAAGAACATAAATGAATTTTCCTAGATCTAGAGGAAGATGTGTACTCTCTAAGCAACAGCTTTTAAAATAGATCTGTTATTAAGCTCTATCGAATTTGTCACAAATCTGAAAAGCAATAGACATAGACCTTATCTGTATTAAAAAGCTAAGAGTTAAAACTTCCAGTGAAAGATATATACTAGTTATCTTGTCTATTAAAAAGAGATCCTGAGCTAGATGTGGTGGCGCACGCTTGTAATTCCAGTACCTGAGAGGCTGAGACAGGAGGATGGCAGGTTTGTGGGCAGCCTCAGCTACTTAGTGAGGTCCTCCACAACTTGGTAAGACCTTGTTTCAAAATAAAGAATAAAAATTAGGACTGGGGCATAACTCAAAGGTAGAATACCCCTGGGTTAAGTCTCCAGTACGGAAAAAAAAAAAAAAAGATCCTGAGTATTGAAATACTGGAGTATATGATTATGACTGTAAAGCATGATTTTTCTTTTTTGGTGCATTGGAATTATAAATCATAATGAGGTATATAGTGATAGAAATATGTATATACACACAGCACATGGTGTGTTTCCCTCCAAATCCCTTCCTACTCCCTCCCCATTCCTGTACATGTCATTGGGACTGGTGTTGCTAATTTCATATATATATATATACACAGCATTTAAATTGTTACCTTCATTATATATCCCCCCGCCCCTTTGTCCTCTCTCCTTTAAACCACCTCCATTGCTCCATGTTTTCTTTCATTGGAGGAAGCTAGAGAGAAATTGGGTAACAAAACAGACTACAGATAAAGGCATGGTGTATTTTTTTTTTTTTTTTGGTGCATCGTAATCATACATCTTTTGTTAGGTACAAGCTGATAACTTCATTTCTCATTTAACCCTTCCCCAATTCCCATCCCACTCCCTCTCCCTCCCTACTTCTCAAGTTCAGTTTAGTGATTGACCTTGATATATTTGTGAAAGTACATCATGTGCATTAGGGTGTCCCCTCCCTCCCTGTCCATCCCCTTCGGTTAAGTCAACTTCTTTGCTTATTGAGGGTTTCTCCTTTTTCATCTGGAGACCCTCTTATGCCCCATCTTCTCCCTAGCATCCGCATATTAGGGAGAACATGTGCTTTTTTACTCTGTGACTTACTAATCTCATTTAACGTAATGTTTTACAGTTGCATCCATTTCCCGGTAAATAACATGATTTTGCTCTTTATGGCTGAGCAAAATTCCATTGTTTACATATCCCATAGTTTTGTAATCCATTCATATGTTGATGGACATCTTGGCTGTTTCCATAGTTTGGCAATTGTGAATTGTGCAGCTATAAACATAGATACACATGCGTCGGTCTGATATGTCACAGTATTACCTAGTGGTTTCATAGTAT
>PVLC010045598.1:0-11752 GCA_004027655.1 Graphiurus murinus | reverse complement strand
GCAAAAAAAAAATTGTTCTTCAATCTGACAAAACATATGGACAAGTGTAATATTCTTTCATTCATTGTCTTTTCTTTCTCTTGCTCTTAAATATCAAGAATATAAAAATAATGTAAAACTTGTCCTTAATCTTTATCATAAATAATTAGCACAAATAATTATATACATAAAATACATATGTATAAAGGTATGCATATTTTTCAACTAATATATATGTGTAAATATATATATTAATTGACCAATTAGGAGGAACAATTGAAATCAAATAAGCTAACTTCCATTACTTTAGTGGAATATGACTTTCTCCTATCTTTTGAGAGTGGCATTTTTTTTTTAACTCTACCCAAATGTAGGTAAAAGACATATAAATAAAGTTGAAGCTGTGTTGAAAAATCTTTCTTTTAAAATAAACTTAAAAATGAAATTCCAACATGTAGTTTTAGTGTCATACAATGGTTTATATTACATAAAATATTATGTATTTTATATATCACAGTACATTGTAGTTTCTTTTAACATTCAAGAGCATTATAATCCAATAATAAAGTAACATAACAATGTTGTCAAGCCCCTTTTGTTCATGTGTCTGTAATGCCATCTAATTTCCCAATGAGCATGATACATGTTCACTTAAGATATATCTTCATTTAGGAGAAAAGAGTACAAAAACTTTCAGAAAGGTAAAACTCTGGTCTAGCCTTTAAATCATATGAGTGATGTTATATAACAAATTTTATGAATAGATATTTTTTGAACTGTTGAGAAAAGCAGGGAAGCTCCAATGGTAAGTTATATGTGTTTTCTCTGATATTCTCAGATCATCCGTATCAATGTGGTTTGAGAGAATGATGCATAAATAAAGGTAACAGAGTGTAGCCCAGTTTATATGTAGCTTGAAAAATGAATAAACGAAAGGCAAACATCATTCTAGCTTGAATCTGAAGTGAGTTTTACTTGATCTAACAGTCAACTGACAGGCAGAATCTCCTGTCTCAGTGGTGACAGAACTCCAGCAGGGTAGAAATATGTCAAGAGTAAACCCAAATCTCAATAGCACCTAGGGTATGGGTGAAATCACATTAAATATGCACTTATAGGCAAGAATGGAACCAAATTACACACATCATGGTGTACTTCATAAGGCAAAAACGCCTTTTGAAACACAAATCAGAGATGGGCAAGTAACAAAGCAAATAAAAGAGTATTCAAATAATCACAGCAATATTCTTAGTGTGTATATGTAACATATAACATGGAAAAGTAAAAAGGAATGCTGTTTTTGAATAAAAAAATTTCACATTATTTTGAAATTTAGTAAATTCCATCATTATTTTTAGTGGCATTGTACATTTGCTAAAATTGTCTCTAGTTCTTCAAGTAAATTAATTTCTTCAGTGATTGCTTTCTTCTCATATTCACTTATTTATTTATTTTTTACAACTTCACTTTTTTTTTTAATATAATACTGTGTAGTTAGCTGCCAAAGACCAGGTGAGAATGATAGGCCAGGTCACTCAGATTTTGGCTGAAGCATTCTGAACACTGGCTTGAATGCCAGCATGATCCCAGGTAAAAGTGAGGCTAATGTCAGCGTATGGTTGAATAGGGTAAGAAACAGTTGAAAACTTTATGATGATGTAGACTGACCCTGAAAACTTATTCTATCATTCTCATTGACTGTGCCATTGGGGTTTGGTGTAAAATTTGACATGCTGAGGTAATGGAGTGTGTTGAATCAGTTAATGGAATGCATTGTGGTACTAAAAATTCAGTTCACTCACACATTGACTCAGCTTTCATTTGGATTGTGATGAAAGTGAAGACAGATCATAGCATTATAATTATGCTGTCTAGCTGCTCATGAGTTAAGTCGTAGACCTTAAGTGTGGCATAGTATTGACAATGAGCCTTAGTTTTTCAGATCTATATAACAGCAGATAATGTGGGAAATGTTGAAATGCAATGACAAATTTTCCATTATAGAACATCAATGAATAATATATAATATTTGAGCTATTGGATTAAATGCTATAATATATTTGCCCTTGTTGGCTGAGATGGGTAGAGTAAAACCTTTTGGTTACATGTATATATTCGAAAAAAAATGTGATTCTAGAATTATGGTTCTCAGGGTGAAGAATTTCTCATTTGCCAAGATTATGGTTGAGTTTGATGATACAGATACAGTATACATATATGGACTCTCATTAAAATATAGTAATCACCTAGTATTGTATTGAAAATTCCAGAAATAGACCTCCCTGATCCAGCACTATGTGATATGACTAAAAGAAAGGTCGATATATGATATACCTATGCAATGCTTTATAATAGTCACTAGCCCATATAGCAATTGAGTACCTGATGTAACCAGTTTTATGATACTGAATTTTTAATGGAATTTAAAAAGACACATGTTGCTAGTGATTTCTTTTCAGTATAGTATAAATCTGGAAACAAGTAGAAATGAGTGACTTATACAGTTAAAAGGCAGAAATTTAACGGGAACTTTGGTCTTATACGTATCTAAATTTCAATTTTCATCAGAAATACAAAGGGAGATATTTAAGTATTATTTTAAGAATACATTAATCAGCCGCCCAAGTACACCTCATCTTTTGGCTCTACCATCTTTAAGGTATCTAAGTATATCTACTTAATGACATGCAATATTTTCAGAAACTTTAAGAATAAGGTCCTCAATAAAACATCTTAAAGTAATAAGTAATAATCAATTGTTTGTTGCCTACTTTAGAGAAGGCATAGGATAAATAGCAAATAGCTAGAAGAGAGGATTTGAACGTGCTTTCTAATTATACTTATTTGATGATTACACAATGAATATATACATGAATCAAAACATTACATTGAACCTCATAAATATGTACAAATATTTTGTGTCAATCAAATATATAAAAATAATAACAACAAAAATAATTTACAAACTCATTTTATTTCTTTATACTCTTTGGCTTGTTTTCTTGATATTTTAGTTTGCAATCTCTGGTATAATTAATTGAAAATTTGAGAAGAATGCAAAAATATTCTTTTCACTAAGTATTAGAGTCTCTTCAGAGAAATTAGTTTTAATTACTTCTATTATTACAAAGAAATATAGCTATTTGTTGATAGAACTTTATTCTTGTATATTAATGTGCATATTTTGATTATAATTGTTTATGCCTTTCATTTTAATATATTAGCCAGTTCAACACATTAATTAACTTCAGCTCCGAAAATTAATTAAACTTAAAACATCACAAAGAGTCCTGTTGTTTTTAATTAGTGACTGTCTTTAAGAAAAGGAAATGGATGGAAAAAGAACAGTGGAGAAATAGGATTGGAAAGCTGGAAAGAACAGAGGTTGATTAACTTGAAATATCCTTCAGCATTGATGTTGTTCAATATATTTTAAAAGTAACATAATATTAGAATAGTTTTTTTAAGAGTAAGTTGAGAATACATCAGAAATAATTTGAAACTGTGACCCTGAGCCACCATGAAAAGGTAGTTATATATTCACCCATCCAACAAACATGTCTTCAATCCAGACTCAGCCTTTTTATACTAGAAATGTTCAAAACTGTGTCTATGCCCCCTAAAATTTGGAAACAGATACAGAAGTTATTTAAATTGTATTTAGACTCTGCATGTTTAGAAGAGTATTCAGTGCTTAATATAATTGCAGTTGGTGTCCTTGTTCTAGTATTGAGGATAAAAGCATGATTGGACAGGGGTCTTCATTTAGAGCATCAAGTGCCTTTGAGGAGGTTAAAGTAGATGAGTCCAAAACTCACGAATAAGCGATAGTCTCTGATATGAGTTAAGGGACACAGAAGCAAAGAAGAGTGTGAATGAGATGTAAATAGTCTGATATATTTGGTGCTGAGGAGATCATTACTATCTGACTAAATTTATACTTTGTCAAGTATTTATTTTGATACAAATAAATGAAAATTGCATATAAATGTGGTATATAAATTTATTTTTTTCTAGGCAGAAATTTATCTGAACACAATAAAGGGCATTTGGGGAAATAACAAATTTTGTTTGTATATTCAATGAACAATGTAAAAGATACTTAGAATTTGACCTTAAAGTAGTAAATGGGGAATGTCGGGTTTATTGCATCGGAGAATTGATAGATTGACTTCTGGTTGATGCCTGGTTAATAAATTTTTAGTGGAGTTAAGGTGCCCAGAGGTCTATAGCAATTTTAAAATTAAATAAATTAGCAAGTAAACACATATCAGGCTAGGATAAGAACTACAGAAAGGGCTTAACTTTACATATCAATAATAAAATAATAATATTGGGGCATGTGAAAAGTATAGTTATATTGAAGTGAGTCAAAGCATGCCAGTAGGGAACCTCAAAGAAAACTAAGGGAAAAAATCTTGTGCATGTACAAATTATGAATCATGTTACACTTTGTTAAAAAGCACCTTTTAAAGCTGTTATAAATGGAGAATATTCAGTAAAGCACAATATAAAACCTCATTTGTAAAAAAGGATGGAGATCACAAAAGACTGACAAAACTATTTCTATTCTATACAAGATAACCTATGTAGAAAGTGATTATTTGCAATTATATAGAGTTTCTTTTAAAGATTCTTTCTTCAAAACTTCTGAAGGGAATAAAAGAAAAGGGTTTCTTTGACAGTAGATAAAATGTCCATTGTGTGAGACATACATATTTTCTTTGAAGACTTTTTTTCTGCAATGATGATCAGACAAATGTTTTACATAATAGCTTTGAGAAGGATTTCCAGAAAGTAATTACTTTTTTGAACAATATTAAACTCTGTAGCTATTGATATAAAAGGCTATTTTGAATTTTAAATATAAAATTCTTCCAGGTACACATAATATAATTGCAGTGATTTCTCTCTTTTCATTTCAATGTTAAATGGAACTTAAAAATATAAGGGGTTTCTATAAAATCATTGGAGATTAAGCAACCAAATATCCAATTATAAAAATGGAAATTTGAAAATAAATAAAATAGCAATTATTATTCATATTGTAAAAGTAGAATCAAGCTTAATTAGTTTGCGATTGTTTTTAGTAATAGAGACACTTTTTAATTATTTAAATTTAAAGTAAAACACTAGCAAATAAAATATATTGCATATTTATACACATAAATATCACCTTAGAACTTTTTGAGCATCTATTTACTCCTATAAAATGAATAAAATTAAGGTAATTGTAATGGAAGTACAAAAAAATTCCAGAGTCATTCTATAGGTAATGTGTAGCCAATACTTGAAATTAGAAAGACTGAGTGTATTTTTTTTTTTTGCCTTTAATATAGATGTTTCTGCTTTCAATATTCATCCCAAACTTTTATAGGTAATTTTTATTATTTCCTAGACACAATTAGAATTCATGGTTAATGATGGTCTCTTTCTATATATTTTTCCTATTTGTATATAAATATAGTACTATTTAATTTGTAAATTAAGTGAACTAAAACTGGATAAGCAGACAATTATAATTTCCAAGTCTGAAATGAACAATAAAATCATTATAAAAATGTTAATTCAACTGATAGGGCTATTCACTCAATAGCTCCAACATTCCTACCTTTCTCCAGTTTGTTGTCTTACTGTTCTCATAAAATAAATTTAATTCAAATAAACTACAAACTTTATGCAATATGGTGGATTATTACATAATTAGAAGAATTAAGGAAAAACCACTCACCTTGCTAAAAACAGTTTATTTAATTTATATAATTAAAAATAAGTAAAATATTTACTATCAGAGGACATATAAATGATTCTTCAACATTAAAGTTGAATATGTAATTCTTAATTATAAAAATACTTCAAATTTAAAGATGCTAAAATGTAATAATGGTTGATGTGTTATATATACTTTTAGCCAACTACCATGGCCCATACCTGTAATCCCTGTACTTAGGATGCTGAGACAGGGGGATCTCAGGTTTGAGATCACCACATGGTAATTTAGCAAGACCCTATTTTTAAAAATGAATGAATAAATGAATGAATGAATGAATGAATGAATACATAGGTTAGGGGAATAGCCCAAAGGTAGAGGGTTCCTGTGTTCAATCACTAGTACCATACACACACATATACATATACAAACACACACACACAAAATTCACATATCTCAGGCATCATAATTTAATGTACTAAAAGAAGTAAGCATATAGTTAGAGAAAATATAATTTAGTTTGCAAATGTCCTAGATATACCTCAAATTCTTTAGCTCATAAGCAGCTAATGATTGTTCTCTTCTTATGAATATCAAGTACAGTTTGAAATAAAAATAAAGCAATATTAGTACAAAAAGAAAACCAAAATAAAATCTCCAAAGAATAGATACTGTAAAGAAGTAGGTAATATTTTATCTAGATATATTTTATCATTACAATAAAACTAGCAAGAACAAACACTTGGATATTTGCAAATAGTAATTTAAAAAAATTCATTTTACAAACAGCTTTTTGGTCAAAGAGAAAATTAAATCCATGAATCCAGTGTATCTAAAATATTATAGCAATAAACTATCATGTACAAAATCTATGAATCTGAGAAATACCGGTAAGCATTTGGAGAAAAAGTTAATGAAAACTTGTGTGTGTGCATGTGTGAAATTATTAAATAAGTAACAGAAAATAAATATATGAAAGGGTGGTACCAACAAATGCTATCTTACATGATCCTTCTTTCTGTAAGTTTTAACTAACCATTCCACTTCAAGTTAGCAGTAATTTGTGTGTGTGTGTATGTGTGTGTGTGTGTGTGTGTGTGTGTGTGTGTGTGTTAAATAGGCTTGAGAGAAATTCAAACACTTGAAATATAAGCAAAGAGATAATTCAGAATATTGGGAATTGGTATTTTTATTTTATAACCTTATGCATTCCACATTATGTTACATAATATATTACAAAAATTATCTAAAGTTGTGAGATATTTTAAATGGCACCATTTACAATGGTAAGAATTGAATAAAATCCACAATAGCTACTAGAATGAGAAGAAATTTCATATATTGAGTATTTTTATTTTATTAACATCGCCACATATACTTTATAAATATTGTTTCACTTTCCAACATAAAAAATATATAGGTAGTCAAATTATTTGTCTCAAAAAAGAAAAATATCTTTAAAGATGTCAAATAGAAATACAAAACTAAGTGCTGGAGTCAAAAGTTTAAGTTTGTAAGATCCCAAGATTGTACTTTAAAGTTTCTCATTAAAATTCCATTCTTATATAAGATAAAAATAAGTACAATCCTAAAAGTTGTCTTATACAAATATTTATAATAATGTTCCTAGTATATCAAATATAATCAAACAACTTAAAATGTAACATGTACGTATAATACTGTATGTTTTTATTCAGGAATATATAAAATAGTTTTGTTATTTTGATATCCAGGATAATTCATATTAAGTATTATCATAAACTTACAATAAGTTATTTTTAAATTTAAATGCATTGCTAAACCTAAATAAAGTAATGTATACAATGACTAAAAGATAAAATGCCAACAAGTATCTGAAGCAAGGGAAAGCAATTAGCAAATTATTTCAACAGTGAGTATTTATTCCGCTAATAGGGTTAAACATTTGTTTAAAGATGATGACCTAGTTTCATTAACATCATCACTGCATGTAAACAGTGTGATTATTTTCACAAATATTGTAGAATTACACACATTTTAAACTTCACAGCAGGACTCTGTAATCATGGCAGAAGGCCTTTCTAAAATGAACAGTGTTTCTTTCCCAGTAGTACCACAAGCAGACAAATGAGAATACTATGAATAATCATGGCTTCCAAAAACCAGCAGTTACGTTAATTTAGTATACTTGAAGAATTATATCTCAGAGGCAATTGCCAACAAAAAAAAAATATAAGCATAATTTGTCTGGAAGCTTTTGGACAGTACAAAAAAAAGAAAAAAAACACAAGTTTTAGCATCATAAGATGAAATGTTTCAGTGTCAATTTTTAACCTAGGCACACATTTCTGAAGCTTTATTGTTAACATGAAGTATTTATTTATAAAGTTATACATTCTTTTTGCCTTTAGTGAAAATAGATTATAATGTGGATTTCCCATTGATAATTTACTTTGGAATATATGTATGTAAACAAAAATTTAGTGTTTAGAATTTTTTTTTTTTTTTTTTTTTGCGGTACTGGGGATTGAACCCAAGGGCATTCTACCTCCGAGCTATACCCCCAGCTCTATTTTTTATTCTTTATTTTGAAACAGGGTCTCACTAAGTTGCAGAGAGCCTCACTAGGTAGCTGAGGCTGGCCGCGAACCCGGATCCTCCGGTCTCAGCCTCCCAAATGCTGGGATTACAAGCGTGCACCACCACGCCTGGCAGTGTTTGAAAAATAAACAATATAGTAATTTAAAGTAACAATTTTTTTTTTATCTTTTCTCTTTGGAAAATGATTTCTTTTAAATTCACCTGATATTAAAGAGAGATAACTTTTGGAGAAAATAAAATCTAATTAAAATATACGTAGATAAAACTCAAAATTTCTAAGCATAGATTCTTAAAATTAAAGTGAATAGCAATATTCAATTAGAACATAATCTAATGTTTATATCTGATGAATGTGGATGGATCACATTCCAAATTAGAGGAATTCAAATTTTCTCTTAATTGTATAATAAAGTCATTTATTTTATTTTATTATTTTCATTATATTCTTGAAAAAATATGAAAATGTGCCATGTGGGAAAATATAGCATTTTTCTGTCAAGAACAGTGTAGGGTCTTCAATTTTCCCTAATTGGAATGTAATAAAATTGCCTGCCAATATTTTGTTTCATGCCTGCTGAAGATCGGAGCTTCCTGGGACAGGAATAATGAATATTATCACTAACAGAATGAGAAATGTGTGCATGTATGCCTTTATCAGCTTGTACCTAACAAAGATATATGATTACAATGCACCAATTAATAAAAAAAAGAGAAAGAAATAGTAGTGGCTCTACAATCAGCATTGTTTGGTGCCATATTCTGGAGCTTCAATTCTCATAGAGTAGCAGGAAGAGGATGAAATGTATCTGTACACGCAGTAATAGCATTGCAATGGAGGAGCCCTGAACCTAGGGACCCCCAATTTTTATAGTAAATATTCAGCATTGTCATTCTTTCTAGAGGGAGGCACCACCTCCTTTTTCTAAACTGTTTGCTTTACAAATGTGTTTGTGAAATTAATCCCAGCAAAAGAAGTCCATATCTCAGCACCAAGAGTACTGAAAGGCATGAACTCCCAACAGCTGTCCTCTATTTCCTATAAATTGAAAAAAATTTCATTATTTAGATTTTGCATTAGACAATGAAATACATAAGATATGAATCTAACATTTTTGCAAAACAATTACAACCTGATCAAAACATTCATATTTCTTCTGTGTTGATGTCATTAAAAAACTAAAGTATTACATTTATAGCTTTCGTGAGCAAGTATATTTTATATTTACATTCATCTTCAATGAAATAACTTAATAATATGCCTGATGGAAAATTGGTAGAATAATATACTAGGCAGAGTGTGAGACTGGGTGTCAAGATACATGAAATACTATCCAGTTCCAGCATTAACTAAAAATATGTCCTTTCATAAGTCAGAAAATAAAGCTGTGTTTTATTTCATTTACCTATAACACATGAAAAATGGACTAGATGATCTCCAAGGATCTTTTAACATAAAATAGTTAATAAAAATGTGAATTGTGCTGAAAGTTTAGAAAAGGTTGTCTATTTTCCTTTTTCCCTGATGTAATTTGTTTCTTTTGAACTCAGTAGAAATTTATCGTATGTAAGTATGCTAGTATGGATACATAGAGGAGCAAGATAAGATCACTTTCCCCAGGTGGTTGAATATATGGGGAAACAGAATTGTCATATAACTGCAGGTTGTCCTTTAAATAAAGAGACTGTGGTGTGAATGGGATCCCATAGATTTGTACATTATACAACCTGAACAACTATATAAACCAGTGTATCAGCTTTCTATTGCTGTATATAAATTATAATACTCTGTAGCTTAAAGCAACACATATTATCTCACTATTTCTCTGGCTCAGGAGTCCAGAACTGGTTTAGCTACAGCTTCTGTTTCAGGGTCAAGGTGCTCCCTGGACTTTGGTCTCATATAAACTCATATAGAGAAAGGTCAAGAGTTGTTGATAATTCATCTCCTGTTGTAGAATTGAGGTCCTGATTTTCTTTCTGGCTGTTGACTGGTCCCATATCTACCCCGTAAAGGATGTCCATAGTTTCTTGCAGTTTGATCTCATCTCTCAGTCAGTTAACCACAGGCAGTTGGCTTCTTTATACCATTAATGCAGAAAGTCTCTACCTCCAGTTCAGCTAACATGGTCTTATACAATATAACTTAATCACAGGAGACATGATGTAGACATGTGGTATAACCTAATCAATGGGTTATTTCTTATTGTTGCTATTTTCAGTTGGTTAGAAGAATGTTGCAGGTCCCACTCATGATCAATGAGAACACACAACCATGGAATCTTAGAAACATTCATCATAAAATTCTAAGGAAAACAAATGCATATGGGCTATCAATAGCATGATTTTATGCCACAGTATCCTTCAATATAATATTAATGTTGTCAATACTAATAATTATATATGAACATAATATAAACATATAATATATAAATTTAATAGTAATATATACTATATTTACATATTATAAATTACATATTATGATATAATTTACAATATATAAATATTAATATATTGCATATTAATGTTAAAATCATATTGTTAATTGCTTAATATTGTTATTCTTACTTTAAACGGTTTGCAAACATATGTGACATACACATGCACACATACACTTTTAATGGTATATATTTATAAAGTACAGGAAAGCATTTTAAAAAATTTCTCTAAAAGAAATATATAAAATGCAGTTGATAATATCTCACATATAAAATGAAGGTGATAATATTTTCTTTGAAGTTATAAAAATAAAAGTGAAAACATATACAACTGGATTATTAAATGATTTTATTATTGTATGTATAAGCAGAACAGAATATCTAGCTATGGCAAACATCTTTATATTTCTTTAAGAGTACCAGATAATCGTTTATGCAGCGACCATTGTACTTCCAATTTTTAGTATTAAAAATATTCTTGTCAACTGAGTTTGACAAATGGGCAGACAATTCAAGGAAAAAAGAAATTTTCTCTCATATCTGGAAGCTATAGAGAAAATAGGAAACTAAAATAACTTCAGATAAATGAGGTGAGAGACCAGTAGAATAGTAGAAGAGGACTGGAAGAGGGAGATGGGGAAGGGAAGAACAGAGTGAGGAAACTGTTCAAATAATGCTATAGTCGGGCGTGGTGGTGCACGCTTGTAATCCCACTTGGGAGGCTGAGACCAGAGGATTTGGGTTCACAGCCAGCCTCAGCTACTCGGTGATACCCTCCGGAACTTAGTAAGACCGTGTTTCAAAATACAGAATAAAAAATAAGGCTGGGGTGTGACTTGGAGGTAGAATGCCCCTGGGTTCAATCCCCAGTACCGCAAAAACAAAACAAACAAACAAACAAAACAGGAGAATTGCAGGTTCGCGACCAGCCTCAGTTACTTAGGTCCTCCGCAGAGATCCTGTTTCAAAGTAAAAAATAAAAAATAGGGCTGGGGATGTAGCTCAAAGGTAGAATGGCCCTGGGTTCAATCCCCAGTCCCCAGTACTG
>PVLC010045597.1:0-11648 GCA_004027655.1 Graphiurus murinus | reverse complement strand
AGTGTAAATGATTTTGCCACGTCCTTTTCATTATCATTTTTAGAAATGTTACTTGTGATTTCAATTTTAACTTGAAGTTTAAGAGAGATTTTTGCATTTTCTAGTTGAAAGAATTCCTTTATGTTTGAATTGAGAAATGTGTGCATGTATGCCTTTTTCAGGTTGTACCTAACAAAGATGTATGATTACAGTGCACCAATTAAAAAAATAACTCATAGTTTTATAACATTGTTATAAAAATTTTGTAGTATTATTTTTATGGTATTTGCATAAAAGAACATATATTGTGGGTTTTTTTGAGGCCACATGTATAGTCATATTATGTGATTTAAAAGGTTTAACTCTATTACCAAATTATGAGGCTTGACTAATTTTAATTAGATATACCTTGTCCCATTTTGAGTTTCTATATTCATAATTATTTTTGTGTATATTATTTACTGGCTAAAAAAAAGACAAATTGAATTTTCTTGTGATTAATATGTTCCTATTTATTTATTTTACAAAATATTTATTATAAATTATTGTGATTCTCATTTTTCTATAAGAATGAAAAGAATGGTTAGTGGTTATTCATCATAGTCATATCTTTACTGTTGATTATTTTTATTATTATAAATTACTTTCATTTGTTTTATTAATGTTTTTATTCTCCAATTTGATATTTCTAATAGAAAGGACCTATGACTTACTTTAATTTTCCTACATTTTCTTGACATTCTACTGCTGGTTCTTTAAAATTTTCAGATTTTTCTTTTTTTTTTTTTTTTGCGGTACTGGGGATTGAACTCAGGGGCATTCTACCTCCGAACTATACCCCCAGCCCTATTTTTTATTCTTTATTTTGAAACCGAGTCTCACCAAGTTGCAGAGTGCCTCACTAGGTAGCTGAGGCTGGCCTCGAACCTGGATCCTCCGGTCTCAGCCTCCCCAATGCTGGGATTACAAGCGTGCGCCACCACGCCCGGCTCTAAAATTTTCAGATTTTTCTAAGGTACTTTCTTTTAGATAGATCTGCTACTTACAATATGTAATTAGATACTGCTCTGTAATCAGGGCTGAGAGTTTTTATATTTTAATTAGGTGATCTTATTCCATTGTATATGCCTCTACAATACATATTTGAACTTAGTTATGTCATGATATTTTTATGCTTTTTAGCTTGATTTTTCTTTTTCAACAATATTTTCTTGTAAGGTATAAATTTGTTTTGTTGAACTATGTATGTGTGTTTCCTAGGAAAATTTGGAAAGTTAATTTTCTGTCTTATTAGTTCTTCCAGTATAGATATTTAGAATACTCTGTTATTTTATATAATATTTCAATAAAATATGAAATTAAAATATTTCCACCTGTAATACACTTTTCTTTATCCCCTCCACCAACTGATTTAAATTCTTGTATCATTTTTTTTCTTCCAGTGATGTTTTTAAGTACAATTTTATATCTTTGACTTAATTTATCAATTTTAATTTGAATGTTTTGCTTGCCATATTTATAATCTCTTCTATTTTTCACCACTTTCTCTAACAAATTCTATGAGTTATTTTACTCTGACATATTTATTGAACATCACTTTTACATTCTTTTCTTTGGCCACTATTTCCACTGCTGTTTTATCTATACCATTTCATGTTTATCACCAATCCTTTAGCAATAGTTTCTGAGTGCATTCCTTAGTTGATTAATCAAGTGACCTTGGAAAAAGCTTTATTTCTTTGAAAAGTTATTAGGCATTGTTCAATTTATATTTTCATATTTAAGCTTGTGATTATATTTACTCATATAGGTAACAATATTTTTGCATGCATACTCAAAATATGATTTATTTAGCTTTGACATCATTAACTTTGTTAAGGATATGTCTCAGTGATGCTCATCCCATCTCCTTTTTCATTAACACAACATGCCCTTCTTTGAGCTTCCTTTTTTAATGTAAGTTCAGTGGTGATGAGACCCCATCTATCTTATACTTGGTATATAGATTTGCCTGGCATAGAGGAGGTGCTCAGTAAGTTTTTGTTGCTATGCCTGGAATTTGTATCTAACTAAAAAACTGAATCTCTTTGATATCTATTATATATTTATATTTTTGAGGCACATTCATTTTGCCTATGTTCTACTCACATTAAAATTTATTTTTTTCTAAAATCTTTTTTGATTCTGCTCATTTCAATTTTCTCCTGTTATTCAATGCTGCCCACCTTGCACTTTATCACATTTCCACATGATCTCCACTCCAGTTTTCATGAAAGTGTGATGTTTCTTCCAATTTCTTCCTTGGCTCAGGAGTTCACTTTTCTCCTCCCATTGCTTTTTTCCTAAGCTTTTCCTCAATTCTAACATTTCTGCTTTCAGACAGTATCTTTAAAAGGTGATTATATGATAACAATTTTTATTTAAATGGTTATGAGTTGCAATGATTTTTTTCCTCCTCTATGGCAATGTAACTACACATATGACAACTGTTTTCTACTAACTTTTGACTCATTCTAAAACTTTTTAGCTTTTATGTTGTCATATTTTGTTTTATGCTTATTCTTTTTTTTTAGGAAACAGCACTGCATTATAAAATATAGTTATACTTTGCATAATCATGCATTGGAGTTGTGTTCTTAACCATTTTCTGTTTGAATGAGATGTGTTCTTCTTCCCACAATAATCTCAGATCTGAAAGGGTTCAGCCACTATTCAGAATAGTCTCAATTTTCCTTCACTTCAAGTGACATTCTTAATGATAGGGTTTTATATTAAAAAAGTTTAACTTAGCTTCTTGCCTCCAACAGAGATCAAGAGCTGCAATATTGCTCCAGATTCACATTTTATTTTTTCCATTCTGGATTACCTGCAAACCGCTTGCTATAAGCACTTGTTTGTTTGTGGGTGAGGCCTACCTTTTCACTTTTCCCATTGCAAAATGAAAGACATCTCCTACTTAAAGCTGTTTAAATTTTTTCTCCCAGAATGAGATTTTCAGATTTGTTTTTAATGTATATTACCTACTTTGGAAAACTGGGCTCCACAGCCTTTTCTTTTTTTAAAATATGCTTTTATTGGTGCATTTTACTCTCACATCATAATTAAATTCAGACTGATAGGAACATACATGCACGGAGTATGAGGTGAGCTTCTCCTGGCTGGCTCCCACCCCACTCCCTCCCCTTCCCCATACATGATACTGAAATTGGCATTGTTAATTTGATTGATATATATTATATTTTATATACATGATATTGTATATATATATATATGCACACACACATAGCATCAATGGTAGGATTTTCATCATTAATTCTTCTCCCACCCCATCACCAACCTCCCCTAGAGCCGCTCCATCACTCCACTAGAGTTTCCCCTTTATCTAAAGTCTCTCTTGTATCTATATTTCTCCCTAGCTTTTATATATGAGAGTAAACATATGATCCTTCATTTTCTGTGACTGACTAATCTCACTTAGCATAATGTTCTCCAGGTCCATCCATTTTCTTGCAAATTACATTTTAAATTTTATTCTTTATTGCTCAGTAGAATTTTATTGTGTGTATATCCCATAATTTTATAATCCATTTATTTGTTGATGGACACTTAGGCTGATTCCATGATTTGGCTATTGTGAATTTTGCTACTATAAACATGGACACACACACACACACACACACACAGACACAGACACACACACACACACACACACACATATATATATATGTCACTATAATATTCTGATTTCAATTCCTTTGGAAAGATACCCAGGAGTGGTATAGCTGGATCATATAGAGTTCTATTCTAAGTTTTCTTAGCAATCTTCACACTGATTTACATAACAGCTTCACTAATTTGCAATTCCACCTACAGTGTAGAAGAGTTCCTATTTCCTCATATCCTCACCAGCACTTATTGCTATTTGTCTTCTTGATGATTGCCATTCCAGTTGGGGTTAGATGGAATCTTAGTGTAGTTTTGATTTGCATCTCCCTGATTGCTAATGATGTTGACCATTTTTTCTTTTTGTGTGTGTGTGTGTGAAGTATCTATTTAGTTCAATTGCCAATTTCTTGATTGGGTTATTTTTTTTTAGTGTTAAGTCCTTTTTTTATATTATAGATATTGGTCCTCTATCAGAGAAGTAGCTGGAAAAAATCTTCAGTCATTCAATAGACTCTCTCTAAACTTTTGATAGTTTCCTTTGCTGCACAGAAATTTTTAAATTTAATGTCATCTCATTTATTAATTCTTACTTTAATTTCCTGAGCTTTGGGGTTCTTATTGAGCAAGTTTCTACCTATGCTTATATGTTGGAGCATTGGTCTTATGCCCTCCTTTAGTAATTCTAAAGTCTCTGATCTAACTTCCAGGCTTTTGGTCCATCTTGAATTGACTGTAGTGCAGGGTGCCATTTGTAGAAAAGGCTGTCTTTGTCCAGCATATGTTTTTATTACTTTCATCAAAAACAAACTGGCAATAAATGTGTGGATTTGTTTTTGTATCTTCTATTCTGTTCCAATGGTGTCTGTTTTTGCTGTGAGCTATGAAGTTATTGGTCTCTTGAATTTCCATATACTCATGTGATCTTTCCAGCCTTAAGGTGTCCTTCTTCCTGCATGGAAATCAACTAGTTCATAGAAAATGTGAAGTTTCTGTTCTCCTTTTATTTTGGGAACTATTTCTGAAAAGAGGGAAGTAGAAACCTCTCTATTCTGTCATTTTTATACCACAAATCCATTTTCACTACTGCATCTCAAAAATAATGGCTGATAGTAAATAGTTTTACTGCTCCAAAATCTGGGAGCCAGGAAGATGTGGGGATTTATTCTTCCAGTATTGATCTAGAAATTAACATAACCATATCTTGGTTGAGATTCAAAGCATATGAAAATGGGAAGAATGAGCATATGCTGTAGCATCTTTTCTAACAAGTGCTCTCAGTGTTCACATGAACCAAACAGAATCTTCCTAGTTTGGTTTTGCTGCAGTGGATTAGGGGAATGTATTCGTATCCCTGTAGGAAATCACTTACCTATGCCAAAGTGTGTGCATTAGTTTTCTATAGCTGCTATAACAAATAATCATCAACTTGGGAACTTGAAACAATGGATACTTATTGTTTCACAATTCAAGACCAGAGGTCTGAATGCAATATCAATGGGTGTAAATCGGGCTGTTGGCAGTGCTGCATTCTCTCCAGAAGCTCCAGACAATGGTCTTTTCAATGCTTTCTCCAGCTTCTGTTTCGATTAGCATTTCTTGGAATGTTGTTTCATCTTTCCAATTTCCCCCTTCATCTTTATGATGAATTCTCCTCTCTCTCTGTCTCTGTCTCTGTCTCTCTCTCTCTCTCTCTCTCTCTCTCTCTCTCTCTCTCTCTCTCTCTCTCTTCTCTCTCCTCTCTCCTCTCTCCTCTCTCCTCTCTCCTCTCTCCTCTCTACCTCATTCTCTGTTTTTATCCCTTCTGTCTTATGAAGATGCATGTGATTGTATTGAGGGTCCTAGATTACCTATCTACTGATTTCAAAATCATCATCTTAATTATATCTGCAAAGATACTATTCTCAAACAAGTCCTCATATAGAGGTTCCAGGGATTAGGACCTGATATTTTTGGAGGACATTATCAGGCTACCACACAAACAAAAACACATTTTTAAATTTCAAGCAGTTGATGCAAAACCACACCATTGCACATACTCCGCAGACTGCCACCCATTTATCTACATCTATAAATGGAACTCACAAAGCTTTTCAACTAAAATCACTGCTGGTTTTAATAGAGATGCTATTACATGGGCTAAAGTGGAAAAAGAAACTTTAGAAACAGCAGATAATCTTTCTTCTGTTACTTGTAACCATTAAGATTTAGTTCTTGTCTGAAGTCTTCTACAGGACAGTAGAAGCACAAATGATCTGATCCATCAAAGAGCATACATGGGAATACTTGTTGAAACACATTTAGAATCCATGCTTAGAGTCTAGGAGACAAACAACTACAACCAGCAGAAGCAATTACCTAGCTGGAAGGATTATTACTTATAATAAGACAGTTCCCTCTGTCTTCTAAATCAAAGTTTAAATTAAAAACAGCAGAAAATATAAAAGAATGCAACTGATCCAATGACTCAGACAAATGACACTTGAATAGAATTCATCCTGAAATTTATTACCATGTCACCAAAATTAGCTCATTCATCATGTGTAAAGTGTAATGGAAAGGATGCTTTGCTTTTCTGAAGAGCTAAGCAAGAGCTCAGTACAGAGAGGTTTGGAAAGAGATGCAGAGGGCAGTGATTTTCATTAAGTAAACAGCTGTATGACCACCTTCTCTGAAAGTTCTTCTCTTATCCAGTTTGGCATAGGTTTGTGGCTAGAGCTATGATAAGTCAAAAAATATGATCTACAGCTGTTAATGTTGTCATAGTGATGTTTCTGTGATGTCTTAAGTTTCAACATAGCTTGCCCAGGAGCACAGACTTTGGGTTTTAGAAAGTAAATATGACTATACTATTGCAATTTGAAGTTAACTAGGGAGAGGACAGTTGGATTAATTGCAGCTGCAGCATTTGTTTCCTCAACTGGTTAAAGCAGGTGTTAATTGAGGTCAATGATGTGGGTTCAATTCCTCCAAGGGCCAGATGGCTTTGCTTAGTGTTGAGGCAAGAAGCTGCTACACTGGTCCACCACCAGTCATCTTACTAATGTCTGTCATCGATCCTGGAAGAGAAGAAAATAAACCAAAGTCTATGCTCTGTGAGCAAATGCCATCATCATTATAACATCTAGCACTTACAGAATCTGAGAGTTGAATAGAATAGTCTAACATTTATAAAGGAGAAATTAGTGTCACTATAATTATGATATTTAAAAACCTAGTACTCTTTACTGTTAATCCTTAGATATACTTTCTTTGAATGGGAAATTTTCTAGGTGGAGATGATACATCGGTTATGTATTGTTCAGAAAAGTAGGGTTGATCACTCTGACAGATATAAAACAGGGAACTGATTATATAAACAGAATATGTGAGACAGTTACTACTACATCTATGCCAGGCCTGGGGTCAGTATTTCTGCCAGTTGGGAATGAGATGGATGGATAGCAGTGAGCAAGACTGACAGGAACTCACAAGGAACCTGGAGCCTGGAACCTGACTGTCTCTCACCACCTTCTAGCCCCCAGCTTCTTTTGTATAAGTGATCTGCTACAGAAACTGCTGGTGTCCTCCCCAGGAACTGCTTGTGGCCAGGATTCAGAGAAAGTGGTAGAGACGGTCTGGCAGGAACTCTAGTTTGAGGAGCTCAGTTTGTTTTCCAGGACTCAGCTGCTGCCTATACCAACAAGAACAAGCAACAGCATGTGTGAGCTACAGTAGTACCAAGTACACTACACCAACATTGAGAGTGTACAACACTGGCTGCTGCTTCAAACCTGCACTTTTCCAAATCTCCTACAAAATGCTCTTGTGGTCCATGCTAACCCTGAAATATACAAAGAAGGGGGTTGGGGGAAATATAAGTTTGCTTAGCTAAATTGATACAGCATACATCTACCATATAAAAATATTTTAAGGATTTTGTAATTCAAGTTCTATCAATCCTCCCCCCCCTTCTTTCTCTTTTTCTGTCTCTCGACTGTCTGTGTGTGTGTGTGTATATATATGTATGTATATGTATATGAATATACAGTAAGGAACTGCCTAGTGACATTTCAGTCAATGATGGACTGTATATCCAGGGATGGTTCCATAAGATTATATCCTCTAGTAATACTATAGCCATCTTAGTTTGTATGATGGAATTTCCCCCAATTTTTTAGAGTGTGTCAAGGATCAGCAAACTGTATCCTATAAGCTAAATCTGGACCACTGTCTATTTCTGTAAAAAAATATTATTGCAACATGAATCCATTTATTTTGTGTTGTCTGTAGCTGTTTCCCACTACAACAGCAAAGTTGTAACAGGGACGATACGGCCTGTGAAGCCTAAGATATTTACCATTTGTCCCTTTGCAGAAAAATTCTGCTGACCCCTGATATAAAGTCCTCCATTAGACTATCATTTGGACTATCCAATTCCTCAGATAGCTGACATCTCCCCATTCTGGTGATTAAAAATAGGTGACAAAACAAAGTCCCCTCCCTCCAGAAATTGCTCCCTTTAATTCAACTATTTTGGCACAGTTCTGAAAACTATGATTATGATTAAGTTTGGGAAAGCATCTAATAAAATTGTCAATATGTCATTAGGTTTTACACATTCCCATTAAGAGTGATTAGATTCCACTGAATTATTAATTAATTTCACTTAGTGAACACAGGCCCGGAGAATCAGTGCCGAAGAACCTGATACTAGAGGTTCAGGATGATCTGCTGGAAGTTCAGATCTCAGGGCTCTGACTGGGTTAACCAGATGTACGTAAACCTCTTAAAAGAAAGTTGTGGGTGCTTGCACCTTGTGACCAATTGATAAAAAAGGTCAAAATGGAATGCCCACTTCTGTGTGTCATAACTTTTTAAGGACTGGATGCTGTTTTGAATGTCTGTCCCCCAGGATTCATATGTTGGGAATCTAAATCCCAGAGCAGTGGCTTTGGGAAGTGGGGCCTGGGAAGTGTTTTAATCATAGGGATGGATTGATGACATTATCATGGGAGTGGGTGAGTTACTTCAAGAGCAAGTTGTTATAAAGCAAGTCAGTCCTCCATGCCCCTCTCCTTCTGGCTCTTACTCTTTCACCCTGGGCCCTGTTATGATGTGGAGGGCACGGAGGCTTTGTTAGAAGCTTGCCACTATGTCCTTGGCTTTCCCAGCCCCCAGAATCATGAGTTGAATGAGCTTTTTTTTTTTTTTCCTACAAATCACCTAGTCAGGTGTTCTGATACAGTAACAGACAGTGGACTAAGTCATCAGCTCCACTGAGAACAGAGACTCCTTTCCCTCATGGCGAGTGTATGCAGCTGAAAATAGTACAGGAAGACTCAGAATTGCAAAAGGTCCCTCCAGCTTAAATCAGGCCAGTTAAGTCAGGATGTCTGCTGGTAGGTTACAGCCATATGTCCCTGTATTTGACTAGTGATCCTTGACTCTACCAATGTCATGGTGTCACCGAACCTCCCAACTCTCTGGCAAAGCTGGCTATTCAGCCAGAAATTCAATGCTTATTGAAAATTCTTATTTTTTCTTAATGGATCTCTGTCACTCTTATCTTCCTGGCCTTCTCTTTCATCTCTTATTATGCATGCAGCATGTTTCCTTATTTAGGTACCTGAATTTTGTTCTGTAAATGGAGAACTTTAGTAATAAGACACAAGTGAAATCTTGGGAGCATTTCCTCCTGGGAGGTGACTTTCAGCTCTGTGTGAAACTAACAGCATGGTAAATAAAGGTTATTTCTCAAGGTCTCGTGGGTTAAAAAGCAAGCAAAAATTCGAGCAAAGAAAGGTCTTGAGTTAACTATCACAGGGGCTGTTTACTGTGGTCACATAGCTTACTAAAATCTCAAAATTACTTTATAAGCAAGAATGACCATTTCTTCTGTTTGACCCATGAAGCTTGGTGTGTGTTTTAAGGTTGCAATAATGTTGCTGCTGCACCAGTTTGTTTTTTTTTTTAACCAGTCAGAATTCTTTCACTTTAATGCTAGTTCTTTTCAATGCCCCATTTTCAACTGCTGTGATTCTCAGTCTTAGAAATCAAAGAACAGTAGAAAATGCCCCAAGCATTTGAGAGAATCTGCATGGGCCCATAACAATAGAAACTGGTTTCCAAGGAAATGAAATGCCAGGAAGTCAGTAAACTTTCAAGAGTGCACCACTTAATCCAAATAATCCAAAAGCAATCTACCTGGCAATCTAATTATATTTCCTTAGAAAGAAACTGCAATAATGTTTGTTTGCATTTAATTGCCTCTCTTTAATGTGTTTGCATTGTACTCATTTCTGACTACATTCCCAATCTAAAGGTCCTTTGCAATATTTGATTTAGCTTTCTAGACTAACCCAGGGGATTACTCTTGGATTCATACATTATAAAACAAGCAAGCTCTTATTTTGTGTTTGTCAGAGCGATGTCAGTTTCTAGAAACAATCACTTTCGGTAGACAGGTAGAAAGGCAGGTGTAAATTGACTGGTCTGTTCTGCTTACGTACTAAAGCAGGGGCAGCACAGAAAGAAAAGTCCACACTTCTTTTTCCACTATGTGTTTAATAGTAAGGATGGATGATGCTAAGAAAATGATCCATCTTCAGCCATTTGTAACAGAGAAATGCCTGTTTAATGGTTAGATTCTGGAATGAGTCCTAATCCTATGTATCAGTGACAGTGGTGCTTATACTTAATTGAAAATGCTGTGTTTGCCTATCATTGATTCCTGAGTTGTTTCAGAAATCTCAGAGGACTTTGGTGAAGTCACTTGAGGCCAAAAGTTACTTCTGACTATCAGGAAAATCATATCATGGGTTCTTAATTCAAATAGTCTTGCTGATGTGGAGAAATGTGAGCACATTTTCAATCCCAGCATATGTTTTTCTTCTATCTTATACTTTAACATCTCCATGGAATTCTAGTCCTTCTCCAACTATTTATTGTTCAAATGGTCTCCTTTTTGGCTGAAATGTCGCTCCTGGACCATTCTTTCTTCCACCCTGTTCTCCACATCAGGAATGCTTTACCCCTAATTCCTACTCCACATATTCCTTATTAGTAATATTATGCTCATATCTCCAACTTGTATATAATAACAATGTTGAACACATTTCAAACATTTAATACGGCCTGGCCAGTATTCCCAGGACTTGGGAGGCCAAGACAGGAGGATCCTTGGCTTGAGGTCAGCCTCAGCAACTCAGCGAGACCCAAAGCAACTTAGTGAGACCCTGCATCAAAATTAAAAAATAAAAAGGGCTGGGGTATAGAATGCCCCTGGATTCAAAACCCAGTACTCCCCAAAAAAGGTTCAGTACTATTTGTTAAATAAATTAATCAATATCAGTATTCCTTTCCCTTTCTTCCTTCCTTCTTTCTTTATTTTGGTAATGGTGATGGAACACAGAAATTCCCTTCCACTGAGCTATACTCCCAGCCCTTCTTAAAAGTTTTATTTTGAGGCAGTGTCTCACTAAATTGCCCAGGTTGATCTCAAATTTGCAATCATCCCACCTCAGTCTCCTGAGTAGCTGGTATTGCAGGCCTGCACCACTATAACCAGCTTGGATATCAGTATTGTTTCACATTCAGGAAAGTAGATTACACATCATTTGTTAATTTCCTTTTTAAGGTCCATGATTAAGAAAAATAAGAAGACACATAAAAATTTGGTAATTTGTTTAGGAGTGGTGTTGGGAATGGAAAAGCCCAGAGACAGCACATATTTTCTATTTTTACATGTTCAAATTTTCATCTTTGTTACATTTATAAACAAAAACCTCATGTTTAAAGTGAAACTGTATTAAAGAACATATCTACTAAAGCAATATAACAAATGACTCAATTAGTACATTGATAAGACCTAGAACTCTTAATAATAATTAGGGTGGCTTGAATGCACCAACCTACACTGATAATTTATAGGAGATAGTCCATTTGGGTCAATTAACTATTTGTTAGTTTTTAACTTTTTATCTCTAGGTGAACCATTTGGGAGCTTTAGTAAAAATAAATTAATG
>PVLC010045596.1:0-11726 GCA_004027655.1 Graphiurus murinus | reverse complement strand
AAAAAAGAGAGAAGGAAGGAAGGAAGGAAGGAAGGAAGGAAGGAAGGAAGGAAGGAAGGAAGGAAGGAAGGAAGGAAGGAAGGAAGGGAGGGAGGGAGAGAAATTCTTTTTCTTTCTCTGATGTGTAAAAGCTTTGAAGCTCAGAGAATCTTGCCCACAAGATAGATGTGTTTTTCTCCCACTGCCTCCCCTAGTAATTACTTACTCTAAATATGAAAACATCTGAAGATAAAATAAGTTCAAGAATTATACATTTAATTTAGAAAAAAAGCTTAAAATTACAGTACATATTATGCGGATTGCCTTTCAGCATAAATATTATCCTAAAGATTTTGAAAGATCTACTAAAGTTCAAAAGGATACATTCTCCACCAATGCATAACCTACAGGTCAAGTTTGCCTAGAATTTCAATGAGCAAGTCATTCGGGAATAGAGAAGAAAAATGAGTGCATGAAAATTAAATATGGAGGCATTTAAGATCTGTAAGCTTTCATGTGGATGAACTTAGACTGTCTTAGGCTGAGTATTCCAACTTTTTCATGCCTTAACTGCACAATAGCTCCAGGCCACTTGAGAATTTATGAAGAAAAATGTGTAGGAAGAGCAATCCAGAAATTCTGAACTGGACTGAATGCATGTCCCTTTTTTTTTGCTCCAGCCAATTTAATTTGACTAGATTTTTACCTCGGTCCTTACACTCTGAGCCACTCTATGGACCTAGCAACTGACTATGTCTGATTGAATTTGTGGCAATGCAAATGTCCAATGTAAAAAAGCTAATTGTTTTCTTAAGCAGTCTTATCCTGCAAGAAAGGAGATGGCAATGGAGTTGAGATTATATTCCTAAATGTTGAACTGTAAGTATAATCTCAATCTCATCACAACCTTTTCTTACAGGACAAGAATGAAACAGCAAAGACAAGGGAAAATCCTAGTATTGAAGAAAACAACTGCCATATATTTTATTAACTCTAGAGTATACATAATGCATTGGTACATTAATATCTCAGAAATTGAGAAACATGACTTTACAGTCACTATTGGCCAGAGATTGTGAGGAATATCATTCATGTTTTATTACTTCAATTGAATTTTGTGAATTATTAGTACCAGGAGTAATTATCATTTAAAATATCTTCAAAAATCATTCCCTATTGAACCCGAGTTATAAGTTATTTTATATGGGCAGAAAGTCATAAAAATAGAGGAGTGGGGCAAACTAACAAGTAAATCATCAGGAAAGACTACAAATCCAAATTTTCATGAAAAGGAGCAATCAAAACCATTGCAGCAATATAAAAAGGAAGAGTTCCAGGATCCACAGAGTTGTTTTGCATGACAATGCTTCTCTAACTTGAATCACCATGGTATTTTGTTAAATATGCAGACTCTGAGTCAGTAAGTCTGGGGTGGGGCCAGATATTCTGCATTTCAAATGAATTTTTAGGGGGCATAGGTCACACCAGTGTTGTAAGATATTGAGGAATAATCAAGAAATGCAGCAGAAGATGGCATAATTGCCTCCAGATAAATAGGAAAATTTTCAAAGCACTGAGAGCTTGGTGTGGTGAATTCATAGAGTGGACAGGACTATCATTAGCCAGACACTTTCTGCTGCCCTTGAAGAGAACTTCTTATCTTCATAAGATTCAATGGAGGAGATAAAGTATTAGTAGTCAAATAGAAAAGGACTAGCATTAAAAATTGCAAAATGGTTATCAATAAAGCAATGTTGTTGTTCTTTTAGATAAACACAGCTTTGTCAATGCTTTTGATGGCAGTAATGGTGATATTGTGTTGAAAATACACCTGTCAATGACTCTAATTTTAAAAAATGATTCAGAAGTATAGAATTCTAAATCTGCAGACAGTTAAGAAAAACTTTAATCAATTTATATTTCTTATTTTTTCCTTTTTATGTGCTGACAGAAGTGATATAAGATTTTAAAAATCTATGTCTAAGAGAGTCTAAAACTGTTCTTTCTATAAATGTGAAATGAGTCTAACCATCAAAGCACTGTATCATAACTGGTAGTATTTTTTCCCCTAATATTATAATACATTTCTTCTCACCAATATGGTTTCCTAGATTTGATCAAATGCAGAGGAATGACAGCCAAACATCTTACTCACCTCCACTCCTGCAAGCAATTTAGTACACAGCATGCAAATTACACCTTGAAAATAAAATGAAAGAATGGAGCATAAACATGCAATAACCAAGAATAGTTTTCTGTAAAATAAAAAAGCAAATTACCTATCGTTGGGGAAAAACAAACCCTATAAATTGCTGACTGGGGAGTTTGGGAATTTTCAGATTATATTCATTGAGATTAGAATATAGCCTCAGCAGATAGGATAATTAGAACATGTAATCAAATTGCATTGTCTCCATTATGAAGAAAGGATACAGTAGCAAAAAGTGAATGATCCAGAGGAAGAGAACAGAAAGAGGTCTTTAAAGAAGAAGCATCCAGGAAGATTCAGGGAAGGACATGTCCTGATCTCACAAATCTGTCTCCAATTCCTCTTACGAAGACAGATATAATAGACATGTAAACAACCAATTCATTCCCCTGGGACTGGCTTCATGCTCACCAAGCAACTTCCTGATCATAATTTGTCTTCTTTGTAGTTTTGATGAGGTAGAGTAGAAGGAATAAAATTTAGGCAGAAAAGAGACATTAGGAAAGAAAGGAAAAATATAGTTTGAAAATCTGGAGAGTTCATAATTAACTCCACCCTATAGGGCGTGTTGAGTCTTAGGCAGAAGTCTCAGTGGGCATACACCTTTAATCCCCTGAATCCCTGCCCCCACCTGAGATTCCTGAGGATAAAGGTCAGACCTCAGCGACCCCATTTTTGAAACCCCAGAAAGAGGAGGTCCAGACTTCTTCTGTGCCCACCCCTTCTTGAGAGGACCACCTATACCTGAGAAAAGAGGAGGTCCAAACTGCTTCTGTGCCAACCCCCTCTTGGAAGTCTATGTAAAGACTAAAAAGACTGCAAAGAGATCTCTCTCTTGCTCTCATGACCTGGAAGTTGTCCTCTCACCTGTTTTCTTCCCCGAGTCCCTTACTTTCCTAAATAAATTCCTGCCTTTTGTTCCTGACTGGCACGTGTAAAATTCTTTTTATCACAGAGGCCAAGAACCCATGAGTGGCTCCGTGTTGTCCCATGACAGTTTTGCTGAGAGGAATAAGAATTCTCTCATATCTAGAAAAACAACCCACTTTACCTGAAATTTTCAATATTTAACCTAGTGAATTAAGTTAGAGCTCTGGACCGCTCACCAGTCTCTCAGGAATTTGGTTTGGAAAGAATACGCAGAGCATGTCCCTTCAGGGCAAGCTTGAAAAATTAATTTCTGGGCCTGCAGAGCTGAGAACCAGACCCAGCATGGTGATGACCTTATCAAATAATGATTCTGACCTTGTCTAAACCGCCAGCTGGTTTCCCAAGTGTATACTTCCTTAACTGTAACAATTACTACAATTCTATAACAAATAAAGCCACAAAAGTAACAGACTAGATTTTTCTGTGCCACTTTTTAACTTCTGATACATTTCCCCTACACACTCAAAGATATGCTTCTTAATAAAAAGTGACTTTGTTTTCCTGCATTTTATATTTAGTAACCTAAATATTATCAGGCCATTAGTAGATGATAAATTATTCACCATTCCCTTTTGAGTCTCATTGAGGAAAACTGCAATATAAATATTACTATGCAGTTTCATCTAAACCAAATCCATCAGTATGGGTGGACAGGGGGTATAGTGAGACCTTTTGTAATAATGTGGCAGATCAGATAGGTAAAATAAAGGAATAAGTACAAAAGGTAAACTGACTTTCAAAAGGTGAAAAATAACCACGTAGGAAATCTAATATTTAACAATAATGACTTCAAAATAAAACTTTTTTTATGTGTAAGTGAATTGTGGTAATCATCTAAAATCATGGTTCTCAAACTTTAGCATTCATCAGAATTGGGTAGAGGGCTTACTAAAACACAGATTGCTGGAATCCATGCCAAAGCTTCAATCTGAGGATCTCTAGAGTGAGTGGGGCCAGGAATTTGCTTTTCTATCAAAAATTCAGAAGCTGCTGATGCTGCTTGTCAGAGATCCATGCTTTGAGAATGACTGTTTTTATTCAAGGGAAATTCAAATGTATGTCAAAAAAAAAAAGTCTTAAGACAGTAAGTTGGGGTAAATGTTCTCCCTAATATGTGGATGCTAGGGAGAAGATGAGGCATAAGAGGGTCTCCAGGTGAAAAAGGAGACCCTCGATAAGCAAAGAAGTTGATTTAATCCAAGGGGAGGGACAGGGAGGGGGGACACCCTAAGGCACATGATGTACTTTCACAACTCTATCAAGGTCACTCACTGAATTGAACCTGAGAGGGAGGGAGGGCGAGGGAGCAGGGTGGGAATTGGGGAAGGGGTCAAATGAGAAATGTGTGCAAATATGTCGTTAACAATTTGTACCTAACAAAGATGTATGCTTACAATGCACGAATTACTACAATATAAAAAAGAAAGAAAAGATAGTAAGTTAGTTAACACTAACTGCACTTTGGAATCACCCTAGGGGGTTCTGAAACCTAGATTTCCTGGGACATGCCCAAAACTAATTAAATGAGGATTTCTGATGGGTGATGCCCATCTGCCATGCTTTTAAATTTTATTAATAAAAATTCAGTATGTAGATTTTGTGTAAAAGTGACAGGCCTAGCTGAACACCTGTGGGTAGTCTATTAGTCAATGCTTCATTGATAAATGACTTTGAGTCTCTTGAGTTCCTGGAGTTGATTCCTGAGTGTCATTTATTATGGTGGTTAGCAGCATAGATTCTGGAGTCACCCTTCTGTCTCCCACTTCAACCTGTCTGGTCACAGATGTGTCCCATCTGTATAATAGAAATGATAATGCCATCTACCTATTTAAGCGGAGGTAGATCATCCCTGGCATGTAGAAAATACCAAGTAAACATTATCACCAGGTAATATTAAGAGGCACCTCTACTGTCACACCAAGACCTCAGCCCCTCTCAAAGTGCCTTCCATTGATCTTCGATTGCCCCAACTGTGGCACATCATAAACAAGACTTTCTTCAAAAGTAACTCGCCTGCTTTCTCTTTATAAATTATCCCTTGTTTTAAATCCCCCATGTCTATGTGTATTGCCCACAGAAAGTGCTTGTAGAGTTTCATTTCTGTCACTGCAGTTTATGACAACTACATTGTCCATGTATCAGATATGAATGAATTTTGGATTCTCACCATAACAAAATTACGTATGAAATTGTGCAGACTTTGTTGCCTGTGCCCTAGCATAGCTACATTTGCATTAGAGTCTGGCAGAGCCTCCTGCACAGAACACATTCAGCCCAATGGCTGAAAAGTTGTAAGAGCCAGTTACAATGGATGGAATGTATGAGTTCAGTTTGACAGGACTCTAGCCATTTTGAGTCGTAACCACCACGATTACCTCCCCACCTCAGGTAACCCTAATTGATTTTTCCTGCATAGTGTTACAGCAAACTGTAAATAGACAAAACCAACAGTGGGGTATTTATAAGTATGTGGAGCTTTATAATAGAACCTGGCCCCAGGAATGTGCCTGATTCTGATATTAACTTAGTTAAACCAGGTGCATTCTGGCTTGGATGAAGTCACTTTTGTCCTGACCAATATATATGCCCTTCTTTCTGACCTAAATTTGGGGGATCTACTCAGGTCTTATTGCTACCCAGGGCCACAATTCTGTCAATAAGTCACCCAGAAAATTAATTGCACTCTGTGCAATCCTGCATCTGTCTGCCCCTTTTCCTTGGTCTCAAAGCTCCCTAGGACCAGTTCTAATAAACTAGGACCAAATTGTTCTGGAATACTTGTTTTCAATAGTTACCATTAAATATGTCAAATATGTCATTTAACTTAGTATCAAGAGAGTATACAATAAACAAGGCATGTTTTTTGCCTTTATGCAAAGAAAGAAACTACAGTTCATATAATTGTGAGTTGCTAAAATTCACATATATATATATAATATATATATATATACATATATATATAATATATATATAATTCTGGAATTGGCTGTTTAATCTACATTCTCTAATATCAAATACTCTACTTTCTCCACTAGGTCAAGTTGCCTCTTTCTAATGACTCATAATGATGACTTTATCACAAATTTAAAAATATACTAAATATCAAAATGCTAAGAAGAGAAAGTGCACTCATTAGATTCCATAACAATACAAACAAGTTTTCTTCTGGGCCTCTGTCTATAGACAAAGGAATGGATAAATTGACACTGGAGAACCCTTTAGTTATAATATTCTGAAAAACCAAAAATGGACCTAACAGAAACTTTATGTAACTGAAATTACAAAATTAGTAGTATTTAATAGAAAAAATCAGGAGGAGAATATAGAAAATATCTCTTGGACTAAATGTAGCAATTTAGCTCAGATAATGTAGGCTCCACAAGAAGATGTATTTAGTAATTTATTTTACTGGTTTACTAGTAAATCTATAAATTTTCTGCATTGTCTCCCTATGCAGACTCAGTCTGCAACCACTAGTAAAAGTACCAGCCATTATAAAATTATATGCAGTATCAAAGAGAGGCTACTTTCACTGAATATTCAAATTAAAATATGCTTCATGTTAAAATTAATTTGCAAAGGGTATGTGTAAGTAAGTAACTAATTTGAGTTTTTTAACCTCTTTTCATTAATACATGTATTTATTTCACCAGACTTATTGGGTACATATATAGAAAAAGGCACTGAAAGGGTTCAAAATTGTTTCCCTGCATCTAGACTTGCACTGTTTTTTTGGGTTTTTTTTGTTTGTTTGTTTGTTTGCAGTACTGGGGATTGAACTCAGGGGCATTCTACCTCTGAGCTAGGCCCCCAGCCCTATTTTTTATTCTTTATTTTGAAACCGGGTCTCACTAAGTTGTGGAGTGCCTCACTAGGTAGCTAAGGCTGGCCTCAAACCCGGATCCTCCGGTCTCAGCCTTCCGAATGCTGGGATTACAAACGTGCGCCACCCGGCTCGTAGACGCTTGCACTGTCTGTATGCCTGCATCCTTCACTAAGCTGCGACTTCTTGGAGAACAAGATGTCTCAACGTCTATATCTATGATGAACAGTGGAGAGTTTCTCAAAAGGAGTGTACACTTGGCACCAGAGTCTCAGCACTGCAGTTTATTAGCTATGTAACATTTGGCACATTACTTAACCCCTTTAATTTTAGTTTTTGTATCTGAACACTGAGAGTAATAATAAAAACTTCTCTGACAAGCCGGGCGTTGTGGCGCATACTTGTAATCCCAGTAATTGGGAGGCTGAGACCAGAGGATCCGAGTTTACGGCCTGCCTCAGCTACTTAATGAGGCCCTCTGCAACTGAGTGAGACCCTGTTTCAAAATAAAGTGCAACATCACCTTAATAGCTGGGCCTTGAGCAAGGACTCAGTCCCACTGGAATCTTGCAAGGCAGATGATTCCAAAAGAAGGAACTTGTGGCATTTCCCACTTTGCATTATTATATTCTGGAAATTTGGGGTGCTTTGGGTTTTGCTTTCGCATTAATTATAAAGAAAAATTTCTTAGAGACACAGGATGGCTAAACAGATTGTGATTCCTCAATGTTAGCTAAAAGACAATGCCTCAGCTCGTCTCAGAGATATTCATTAACCTTCTACAAACATCAGGAATTGAACTTTGCAAGCTTAGCTACTAAATCAAAGGAATTTAGGTCTACTGTTTATCTGTGAGTAAAGAAAGCTTTAAGACAGATAGTTTCGCTCTCTCTGAAACACCTCCCCCTTGTCTTCACGGCATATTAACTACTTTCTAGCTGCCTGACAGGAGCTGAGCAAATAGTGAAGATTTAATCTAATGAATAGAGTTTCTTCTCCATCGTTAACCTTTCACACTGTTTTCGTACTAAAAGAATTTATTTTTATATACGTCTTGTAATTTTTTTTTTTTTTTTTTTTTTTTTTTTTTTTTTTTTTTTTTTTTTTTTTTTTTTTTTTTTTTTTTTTTTGCGGTACTGGGGATTGAACTCAGAGGCATTCTACCTCCAAGCTATACCCCCAGCCCTATTTTTTATTCTTTATTTTGAAACAGGCTCTCACTAAGTTGTGGAGTGCCTCACTAGGTAGCCAAGGCTGGCCGTGAACCCTGATCCTCCGGTCTCAGCCTCCCAAATGCTGGGATTAAAAGCGTGTGCCACCATGCTCGGCCATTGTATTCTGTAACCTTTGCTGTTTTCTTAATCCCATCAAATACTATGGGAAATGACTCTTCTAGTTAAAGATGTATTCACTCAACTTTAGAAAAAACAAGTCTGTAGAAATTCCTGCCTCATTGTAAAAGATAGTATAAGAAACAGTGATTGATATGAATTAAACAGATACATTTTCAACACTGCATTGGGTGTGAGCATATTCTTGCGACCTCGTCACAATCCACACCTAACAAGGGAACCCCGACCCTGCTGCCTCGAGGGCTGGCTCCCAACAATAAATAATAATAAAAAAAAATAGGATGGAGGGTGTAGCTCGGTGGTAGAATGCCCCTGGGTTAAATTCCCAGTACCAGGAAACAAAAACAAAAACAAAAAACTTCTCTGACAAAGTATTGTGTTACATGATAAAATAGTACAATCTAATATGACGGACTGTCAATGCTCCTGAGTAGTGAATCATTTAGTTACTGACTCAATGAATCCACAGGTCAACAAATGGTTAAACAGATGTATATTGGCACATAGTCAACAAAAGCAATATTTGGAAACTTCTCAACTACTCAACTAAACTGGACATTAGAGAACATGATCTTTGATACTATCTATGAGATTTGGTTAAACTTTTTAGAAATATTAACCTGACAATAAAGTAGTTGGTGTCATCCTATAGAAAGAAAGACCAGTCTTCATGGCAATTAAATGCAGCACAAGACCTTGTATTGGATCCTGAACCTGAAGGGAAAAGGGGAAATTTTTGAGACAGTTGATAAAAATTCAAATAAAGTCTGTGGATTCACTGGTAGTGCTATATCAACGTTGATTTTCTTATTTGGAGGAGTAAGCTGTGATTATATGAGACTGTCTTTCTTTTAGAAAACACACATGGGTATGCTTGAGAGTAATGGAACACTATGTTTGCAACATGTTCTCAAATCATTTGGGAAAAAAATTAATGATAATTAGTACATATTTACCAATATGGAAGGAGAAAGGGCACAAATAAAATGTAAAATGTCATCCAACTGTAGAATTGTCATGGAACAGATACTGTTTCTTTGTGGCATTCTTGTAACTTTTCTGTAAATTTGAAATTATTTTAAAATAAGTGATTTTTACTTTCTAGCAAGTACATTGGGAGATTCAACATGAGCGATATTTATAAATCATTTTCAGAACTTGTACTCCATGAAACCAGTGACTCCTTTGGTATTACAGGAAAAACATGGACAACATTGCTCAAATAAGAGCTCTGCTGGACTCCTCACTGATTCTTGGGGATGAGTTTCTACTTCTCACACACAGGCTAGCCATCTGGACTTCAAACACATTGTTCATGACTCCCTCTGGCTAACCTAGAAGTTATTACAACGGTGATCTCTTAGGTGCTTATACATGATATTGAAAAGGAGAATGAAGAAGAAGGGACAAGGAGCAGAAACTTTTTATAAAGGATGAACCAAAGAAATAAATAATTATTTCATATAATAAACATAAAGAAGGAAATTGAATAAGTACCATTAACAAATTAAAAAGTCAAAAGAAGCTGCTAGATTGGTAGTAAAGAAGATAAATTTACTTCTAAGTAGATTGATAATAAAGTGATTAGAAGACATTTCAAATGAGACATTCAGCAAACTGTAGGAACTAGAAGGATGAAACCCAAGAATAAAGTGGATTCTGACTTCTAATTAACAAACTAATAATCATTCATAAATAACCTTCATATTAACCCTCATATCCACACCTCAGTTTTAGGAAACCTAATCTAATAAAGTTTTTACCATTGGTAAATTTGAGTGTCAAAAAGTAATAGTCTCATGTTGGAATTATCAGGATTATCATATATGCTTTAGAAGCACTAGTTTTTATCATTAAAATAAGCAATAACTATTATTAATAAACTAAAAAAAATTTTCATTAGCAGTGAGATGTATATTTTATTGGAATAAAGAACAACTTGGTTTTGCTCAGATTATTAATAAATTTAGAATATAGAAAACAAAAGACAAAGTAAAAAGCAGCTTAGCTTGGAAGCTAATTGTAGGTAGACAATCTTCTTTGGGAATTGCACTATTAATCTCCTTACATAACAGGAGATCATGATGTTCCATTAACTGAAATGCTTTCAGTTAGCTCACCAGATGATAAAAAATAAATAAATAAGCAATAATAGTCCATTATCGGAACCAAATACTGAAGCAGGCTAATCAACTTTGTAAAATAATGTAAAAGAATGAGAAAACTTCACAGATACCTCATCCATATTCACAAAACAAATCCATTACAACTCGATTACTGTTTATAAACTACTAACATACGGATTTTTTAAAAAACATTTATTCTATTAGTCACAGTCTAAATCAATATAGCATTCATTAGTCATAGATGCCACTAGTTATTAACAATTTCCTGAAGGCATTTTTACCTTTAATATCTGTTACATTTGTTGCTCATGCATTTTAGTTATAAATTAAAAGCAATGCAAATATTATAATCAAAGAAATGAAGAGCATTTTTATTTACTGAAATATTATACTTAAAATCACTTTAGTTTCAGAAATTCTTCCTATCAGCTGAGTTGTTTTACATCTAATCACATTACACCTGCAGGAAACTGAAAAAAAAATTCTAAATATTCTAAATTTGTCATCACATAAAATCACCCTGACAAATATTTCTAAATAGCGTTATACATATTTTATGATGGAAAACTTCCTCTAAGTAGCAGGTGCTATAATTCTGCTTTGTAGGATCATTTAAATATTTAAATATTGGATGTCATCAACTCATATATATATGTTTTCTTTGAATATTTATTTTTAATTTAAAGTTTAATCTTGTAAGTTTTCTTTAAATATTTATTTTTAATTTCAGTGTTTTCTTAACTCTACAAAATTAAAAAGAATATAAAATCACTGGTTTGTCCTTTTTGAAAACTATATTGTCAATAGTTTACATATAATATAAGGAAAATTATGCGTTATTATTTATTATTAATATATGGCAGTAAATATTTGGGTCTACTGAGAACATTGTGCGGTCCACATAAACCCCTACTTACTGTATGCAACACCATAGTTAACTGGATACTGTTTCTGATGTCTGTAATGACCTACCTTTCCACATCTGCTCAGAGATCATCCTTCAAAACCTTCAGCAGAGCTCTAGTCTCCATTTTACAGTTCACTCACACAAAGACAATGTGAGCCACTTGCTCTTCTATGCTAACCTAGCACTGTTCATCATGTACTTCCACTGTAGAAGTTGCACTATGTTTAGTTTCATTCTCTCCCCCACAACCCAGGGCAGACACCATGTTTTGGTTTCTATATACCTGATAGAAGCTAGCCAAGAAGCCAAGAACTTGAAGCACAGTAATAACTCAAATGTTTATTGCCCTATAAAATTATATGCTTTAGCAAATAGAGTATCTTAAACTTTAGTGCTTCCA
>PVLC010045595.1:0-11743 GCA_004027655.1 Graphiurus murinus | reverse complement strand
TAATCCCAGCATTTGGGAGGCTGAGACCGGAGGATCCGGGTTCGCGGCCAGCCTCAGCTACCTAGTGAGGCACTCCGCAACTTAGTGAGACTCGGTTTCAAAATAAAGAATAAAAAATAGGGCTGGGGGTATAGCTCGGAGGTAGAATGCCCCTGAGTTCAATCCCCAGTACCGCAAAAAAAAAAAAAAAAAAAAAAAAGAAACAGGGTCTCACTAAGTTGCAGCAGGCTTCACCAGATTGCTGAGGCTGCCTGAGAACCTCTGATCCTCCTGTCTCAGCCTCCCAAGTACTGTGATTACAAACATGCACTACTATGGCTGGTTTAGCATATTACTTTCAAAGAAAAGAGAAAAAAAAACTATATATTGTGTCATCCCAATTTATACAATATACTGAAATCTTACGTCTTATTCATCCAAATATCCAAGTACTCATTTTCTCAACAAGTATTTTAAGCCTATTCAGTATTAGGTATATTTAATAATATTTATTGACCAATTCTAGATGAAGGCAGACCCTGCTAATAAGTTAAAAAAAAAGAGCTAGGAGCTGGGTGTGGTGGTGCACACTTGTAATTCTAGCATTTGGGAGGCTGACACTGGAGGATCTGGGTTCAAAGCCAGCCTCAGCTACCTAGTGAGGCACTCTGCAACTTAGTGAGACCTAGCTTGGAGGTAGAATGCCCCTGAGTTTAATCCCCAGTATCGGAAAAAAAAAAAAAAAAAAAAAAAAAAAAGAGCTAGGTATGGTTGCACAAGTCTGTAATCCCAGTATGTGGGAGGCTAGGATAGGAGGATCACAGGTTTGAGGACAGCCTTAGCTAGCAAGTAGTAAAACTCTCAGCAACCTAGCAAGACCCTGTTTCAAAACAAAAAATAAATTGGCCTGGGGGGGGTGTATCTTGGAGGTTCAATCCCCAGTATCACATACACCAAAAAAAAAATTTACATGCTGCTCATCCTAGTACTTGGGTTACCAAGATAGGAGGATCGTAGATTCAAGGCCAGCTTTGGCAACTTAGGAAGACCCTCAGCAACTTAGTGAAACTCTGTCTTGAAATAAAAATAAAGCCAGGTCTGTTGGTGCATGCTTGTAATCCTAGTATTTGGGAGGCTGAGACAGGAGCATTACAGGTTCAAGGCCAGCCTCGGCAAATAGTGAGACTCTCAGCAACCTAGTGAGATTGTATTTCTAAATAAAAATAAAATAGGGCTGAGGGTATAGCTCAGAGATAGAATGCCCCAGAGTTCAATCTCCAGTACCCCTCTCCTCGCCCCCCCCCCAAAAAAAACCCAAATAAAGCTGAGTGTGGCAGCACACACCTGTAATCCCAGTACTTGGGAGGCTGAGACAGGGGGATCTCAGGTTCGAGGACAGTCTCAGTAATGCAGTGAGACTCTCAGCAACTTAGTGAGGCTCTGTTTCAAAACAAACAAACAAACAAACAAACAAACAATAAATAAATAAATAGAAAGGGCTGGGTGTAGTTCAAAAGTAGAATGCCCTTGGGTTCAATTCCTGGTATAAAAACAAAAACAAGCTGGGCGTGGCGGCGCACGCTTGTAATACCAGTACTTGGGAGGCTGACAGGAGGATCCAGATTCCTGGCCAGCCTCAACTACTTAGTGAGGCCCTCCACAATTTAGTGAGACTCTGTTTCAAAATAAAGAATAAGCAGGACGTGGTGGCGCACGCTTGTAATCCCAGCATTTGGAAAGCTGAGACTGGACGATCCAGGTACTCGGCTAGCCTCAGCTACCTAGTGAGGCCGTCTGCAACTTTGTGAGACCCTATTTCCAAATAAAGAATAAAAAATAGGGATGGGGGTGTAGCTCAGAGGTAGAATGCCCCTGAGTTCAATCCCCAGTACCTCAAAATAAATACATATAAAAAATAAATAAATAAATAAATATAAAAAATAAAAGATAGAGCTGGGTGTGGTGTCACACACTTGTAATCCTAGTACTTGGGAGGCTGAGACAGGAGAATGGCAGGTTCGAAGTCAGCCTCAGCAACTTGTGAGGCCCTCTGCAACTTGGTGAGACCCTATTTCAAAATAAAGAATAAAATAAGGCTGGGGGTGTAATTTGGAGGTAGAATGCCCTGGATTCAATCCCCAGTACTGCAAAAATAAATAAATAAATAAGTATATAAAATAGGGCTGGCGTGTAGCTCAGAGGTAGAATACCCCCTTGTGTTCAATCCCTAGTGTTATATGTGTGTGTGTGTGTGTGTGTGTGTGTGTGTGTGTGTGTATATATATATATATATAGTGTGTGTGTGTGTGCGTGTGTGTGTGTGTGTGTGTGTGTGTGTGTTACTGGGATTATAAATGTGTGTGGAGGAGGTAGGAAAAAATAGGCAGATAAGGCTGAGGGCTATGGTAGAAAAACTATGGGAAATACACACAATGGAATTCTACTCAGCAATAAAGAAGAATAAAATAATGTCATTTGCAAGAAAATGGAAGGACCTGGAGAACATTATGTTAAGTGAGATTAACCAGTCACAGAAAGTAGCAAATTATTTTTAAGCATCCCTTAATGAATTCTAGTGGTTGTAGGAAGGGCACTGCTATTAGATAGGAGGAAACGTGACCCCCCCCCCCACCATGTTATCAGATGGGAAAAGAAACAATTTAAGCTCACATAGGGAACTTCTCCCTTCTCCTTTCTTTAGGCATATCCTGGAACACTGGATTATTTCTTCTTCTCCTTCTCCTCCTTTTCTTTCATTTTTTTTTTCTTGGTACTTAAGATTGGACCCAGGGGTATTCTACCTCTGACCTACATCCCAGCCTAATTTTATTTTTATTTTGAAACAGGGTCTCCTAGGTTGATGAAAGTTTCACTATTTGCTGAGGCTGGCCTCTAACCTGGGATCCTCCTGCCTCAGTCTCCCAAGTACAGGGATTATAGGTATTTGCTACCATGCCTGGCTGGAATACAGAATTTCTAAGGTTAACTGTATACTTTTATTTTTATTACATTACACTTGTGTTTGTGTGTGTGTGTGTGTGTGGGGGGGAGGTACTGGGGATTGAATCCAGGGGCATTCTATCTCAGAGCTACACCCCTAGCCCTATTTTATTTTTATTTTGAAACAAGGTCTCATTAGATTGATGAGAATCTCATTATTTGCTGAAGCTGTCCTCCAACCTGCAATCCACCTGTTTCAGCCTCCCAAGTACTGGGATTGCAAGTGTGCACCACCATGTCCCACTTGGCCACATTACACTTTTTTTTTTTTTTTTGGCATTGGAGACTGAACCCAGGGGCATTCTACCTCTGGGCTACACTCTCAGCTCAATTTTATTTTTATTTTGAAACAGGGTCTCACTAGGTTAATGAGAGTCTATTTGCGGAGGCTGGCCTTGAACCTGCAATCCTCCTGTCTCTGCCTCCCAGGTACTGAGATTACAAGCCACAGCCACCAGTCTTGGCCACATTACACTATAAAATGGATTTATATCAGTACTTCATTTCTTAGTTCTTGAAATTAGCATGACTCCATTATGTCAAGATTGACATTGGTGCTGGTGTAGTGGCTCATGCCTGAAATTCCAGTTACATGGGAGGTTGAGGTAGGAAGATTCCAAGTTTCAGACCATCCCGGGCAATCTAATGAGATCTGTCTCAAAAAATAAGATGGGTGTGGTGGCACACGCTTGTAATCTCAGTACTTGGGAGGCTGAGACTGGAGGATCGCTGGTTCCCGGCCAGCCTCAGCTACTCAGTGAGGCCCTCTGTGAGACCCTGTTTCACAATAAAGAATAAAAAATAGGGCTGGGGGTGTAGCTCAGAGGTGGAATGCCAGTGGGTTCAATCCCAGTACTGCAAAACAAAAACAAAACAAACAAACAAACAAAAACGTGCAGGGGATGTAGCTTAGTGGTAGAGCGTCCCTGGGTTCAATATGCAGTGCTGGGGGATGGGGGAGGATTGTTTATTATCAGTTTGCTTCTTCCTGTGAAGAGCAGCAAAGATTTATTATTCCTTGAATGTAAGGTTTCCAAAGCACTTTGACATTGTGTGCAAATGTCTATGAAGCCCAGTCTACTCTCCAAATTAAGATATCTCTCCTGTCTTTACTATTTTATAGTTACATTTAATATTTTAATCTTTGTGTTTGTCTCATCCCGCCTCAGAGGAGTTGGCTTATAGCAAACTACACTAGCAAACTGGTGGCCTTTCCTGCATGTTCGCTGTGGTATTCAAGTTTGTAATGCCTACCAAGCACTCAGAAAACTCCTGTCCCAAACACAGATGATTCCGTAACCATCCGCTAACCCGAATCTGAAGGTGTCCTTCCAGCCGGGGAAAGATTGCAGACTGGGCCCAACAAACTCAAGTGCCCCCACAGCAGCCTGAAATTCTCTTTCCCTCTGAAATCTCAGCATCCAGCCTTCGTGGGTATTTTCTTTGAGCCGCTCAGCAGTTTGCCTAGGTCTTGGTAGATGTTAGATGTTCAACTATTTAACAGTCTAAGCAGAATTTACCACATCTGTTTTACAGACCCCTCCCTAAAAGGAAGAAAGTCTTGAGCAAGAGTAAGCAAAGGCTTGATGAAGAGACAGAAAACTAAGGTGCTGAAGCCTGCTCTCGTCCCAGAGGTGGCGGGAGCTGGGGCGGGCGGGGGACCCGCAGCCCAAGACCCCACGTGACCCGGGGGCCCGGGGCAGAGCGGACCCCGCCCCTCTGCCCGCCGCCGGGGGGCGCATGCGCAGCCCGTGTTAGTGATGGAGGAGAGAAGATGGCGGAAGCGGAGTGAGTGACTTGCTGGTGACTGATGTCGTAACCGGGGGCGAGTAGGGCAGCGACACGTCCCCCAGGGAAGAGCTCAGGGCTCGTTCGCGGGCAGCGGAGGAAAGGGACACCCGAGGGCCACCTCATCCTGTGGGAACCTGCTCGGCCCCGGTGAGGGAGGAGGCGAGCTGGAAGGGTCCAGTTGCCCTGCAGGCGGGAGAGCCCCTTCCGCGATCTGGACGGGTCTGCGGGGCCCCGCGCGCACGGTCGCCCCGGGACTGCGGCCGCGGCAGCCCTCCGGGAAACGGGCCTGCGTGGGCCGCTCGGCGCTGTCATCTCCGCCGCGGGCCCTGCGGACTGCGGGCGCCGGGGGCCCGGGAGCGGCGCAGGGCAGGGCGGGCACTGCCAGGCCTCCTCGCAGTCCGCCCCTCCGCGCCGCCCGGTGCCGGACCGAGGACGGCGACGCGGGGGGCGCGCGGAGGTGTGCAAGCGCAGGCCGCGGGGCTGTGGGGCTGCGACGGGGCCGCTGAGGCGGAAAACACCCGGAAGGAAAGTGCTTTCCCCCGGGTCTCGGGCTGCCGCGTTGCTGCCTCCCTAGAGGGCCACATTCTTGTGTGGTGGTGTGATGGCATGCCTAGCTAGCAACTCTGAAACTTAATGTTTCCTGCGTAGGCCTCTTGTGCACCAGAACTGCTGGCTCTGTTTTGCAGGTATTAATATGCACAGACGTGGAGTCACCAAAATTGTTATTTTGTACCAGGCCTCGAAATGCAATAGGACGGTTTGGCCAGTTGCACTTACCGATGTTGAGACTTAATGCCTAGAATTTGGATTTTCTGTGACCATTTTTGGTTAGTAGAACTGCTTACCATAGTGTTTGGACTTGAGGTCATGGTTGAGCAGAAAATAATACTTTAAAAGGACTATAGTTTAAGCTGGCAGTTTGCCTATCACTGGCACATGGTACTGAAGTGTTATGACAGGCAGTCATTTGGTAAAAAGTTTACCTTATCTACTAGTAAGTCTGTATAATATTGAAGATTTACTATGTGATACAGTGATTTAGTGATTTGAAGGCAGTTTTAAAAATAGCAGAAAAAAATAGAGAAGTGTAAAGAAAAGTGTGTGTGTGTGTGTGTATATATGTATGTGGTACTGGGATGGAACCCAGGGGCATTCTACCTCTGAACTACACCCCCAGACCTACCTTATTTTTATTTTGAGACAGGGTCTCACTAAGTTGCAGAGGGCCTCACTAAATTGCTGGGGCTAAGCTGCAAACCTGTGATCCTCCTGTCTAAGCCTCCCAAGTACTGGGATTATTTATTTATTTATTTTTGCGGTACTGGGAATTGAACTCAGGGGCATTCTACCGTCGAGCTATACCCCCAGCCCTATTTTTTATTCTTTTTGAAACAGGGTCTCACTAAGTGCGGAATGCCTCACTAAGTAGCTGAGGCTGGCCGAGAACCGGATCCTCCGGTCTCAGCCTCCCAAATGCTGGGATTACAAATGTGCGCCACCACGCCCGGCACTGGGATTATTTTTTAAAAATTATTATTATTACTTTCTTTGTGGTACTAGGGATTGAACCCAGAAGCATTCTACCTCTGACCTACATCCCCAGCCCTATTTTATTATTATTATTTTTTTGAAATATGGTCTCCCTAAGTTGCAGATGGTCTCACTAAGTTGCTGAGGCTGGCTATGAATCTGAGATCCTCTTGTCTCAGCCTCCCAAGTACTGGGATTACAAACTTGTGTCACCATGACTTGCTAAGTACTGGGATTACAAGCAGGAACCAACACACCCAACTGATTTTGTGTGTGTGTGTGTGGTATTGGAGATTGAACCCAGGGGCATTCTACCTCCTAGTTATACCTCCAGCCTTATTTTCTTCTTTATTTTGAAACAGTGTCTCACTAAGTTGCAGAAGGCCTTACAAATTGCTGAGACTGGCTGCAAACCTGCAATCCTGTCTCAGCCTCCCAAGTACTGGGATTATAAGTGTGTGTCACCATGCATGGCATGATTTATTTTCTAATATAAAAAAGTCAGTGAAGAGTCAGTTCCCTCCTCCATTTTTCCTTTCACTTTTTTCTTATTAAATGAAATTATTTTTCACTTTTGACTCCTGAAAGGGGACAAATACTGTTTACATAGTGATACAGAACAAAGAAAATTTGTACATCGAAGGAAGTTTATGGAAATAGTATGTGCATACCCAATTAGTGCCAAATTCCTTTGGGATTTTTGTGAAATAGAAAATGTTCTTGTTACATTCTTACCAATACTCCACTATTACAACCAATGTGAGGTGGGTCAGATTGTATTTCTCAGAATATTTTTCAGAAGAAGAAACCCATAAGAAAAGGCAGATAAAATCATGTATATGTTATACCTTTTTTAAAAACAAACAAACAAACAAACAAACAAACAAACAAACAAAAAACAGGATCTCACTAAGTTGCTGACGGCCTTGCTAAATTGCTGAGGTTGGCCTCAAACCTGTGATCCTCCTGTGTCAGCCTACCAGGTATTGGGATTACAGGCATTTGCCACCACACCCAGCAAACCAGTGTAATTTTGAGTGTGGTTTTCAATATTGCTTGCATTTCTGACCCTATAATAACTGCCATAGTTCTAGTTTCTTTTTTTTTTTTTTTGCGGTACTGGGGATTGAATTCAGGGGCATTCTACCTCTAAACTACATCCCCAGCCCTATTTTTTATTCTTTATTTTGAAACAGGGTCTCACTAAGTTGCGGAATGCCTCACTAGGTAGCTGAAGCTGGCTGCGAAGCCAGATCCTCTGGTCTCAGCCTCCCAAATGCTGGGATTACAAGCGTGTGCCACCACGCCCGGCTCCATAGTTCTAGTTTCTAGCAATATTGATGCCCTTAGAATTGATTTTAAGTGTTTGAATGTAGTCACATGTAGATTCTGTGTTGGGTGAAATTTAGGAAAATGAGTAGAAAGTTTGGTACAAAAACATACTTTACTATCTATCTATACATGAGAAAAGTGACATAATTATGCTGTTTTCAAATTTTAGAGCAGTTCTTTATTTTTTTGTGTGGTACTGGGGATGGAACCCACAGGCATTCTACCTTAGAGCTACACCCCCAGCCCTATTTTATTCTTTGTTTTGAAACAGGGTCTTAGTTGCAGAGGGCCTCACAAGTTGCTGAGACTGGTTTGGGAACCTGCAATCCTCCCGTCTCAGCCTCCAAGTACTGGGATTACAAGTGTGCTCTACCACACCTGGCTTAGAGCAGTTCTTTTTTTTTTTTTTTTTTTTTGGCGGTATTGGGGATTGAACTCAGGGGCATTCTACCTCCGAGCTACACCCCCAGCCCTATTTTTTATTCTTTATTTTGAAACCGGGTCTCACTAAGTTGTGGGGTGCCTCACTAGGTAGCTGAGGCTGGCCGAGAACCCGGATCCTCCGGTCTCAGCCTCCCGAATGCTGGGATTACAAGCGTGCGCCACCACGCCCGGCCAGAGCAGTTCTTTATGAAAGAGATTTTGTAAGGATATGGAAAGTTGCTGTTAACTGCTACTTTATTTCCCCAGAGTAATTTGCTAATTAGTAAAACTCAGTTATTAGAAAGTAGTAGGACAGTGATGTAGACCAATTCCAAGAACCAGTGTTAATTAAAAAACATTTTTATTAATTTATTTTTTATGAAAACTTTTTTTTTTTTGGTACTGGGGATTGAACCCACTGGCATTCAACCCCTGGCTACACCCTGAGCCCTGTTTTATTTTTATTTGGAAATAGGGTCTTGCTAGGTTTCACTACTTGTTGAGGCTGTCCTTGAACCTGCGATCCTCTTATCTTAGCCTCCCAAGTACTGGGATTACAAGCATGCAATACCATACCTGCCTTAGAGAACTTGTTTTTTTTTTTTGCAGTACTGGGGATTGAACTCAGGGGCATTCTACCTCCAAGCTATACCCCCAGCCCTATTTTTTATTCTTTTTTTTTTTTTTTTGCAGTACTGGGGATTGAACTCAAGGGCATTCTACCTCCAAGCTATACCCCCAACCCTATTTTTTATTCTTTATTTTGAAACAGGGTCTCACTAAGTTGCGGAGTGCCTCTCTAGGTAGCTGAGGCTGGCTGCGAACCCGGATTTTCCTGTCTTAGCCTCCCAAATGCTAAGATTACAAGTGTGAGCTCCTAGGTAGTTTATTATTCTCTTACCACCAATTTTGGATTCAAATCCTTCATTTTTTTTTTTGGTGGTACTAGGGATTAAACCCAGGGGCATTCTACCTCCTAGCTACACCCCCAGCCCTATTTTTTATTCTTTATTTAGAAACAGGAACTCATTAAGTTGCAGATGGCCTAAGTAGCCGAGGTTGGCCACGAGCCTGTGATCCCCCTGTCTCAGCCTAGCAAGTACTGGCATTAAAAGAGTACACCACCACGCCTGTCTCACACGTCTCATATTTCAATAATGCAAATATAACTTCAGGCCAAGCTTTGTCTGAGTTACATATCCTGAATCATATGCAAATTTAGTAGTAGATATTAACTATTAAATATTCTATATACATGTAAAAGATTTTTTGTTTTTCAGTGTTTTTGGTGACTGTGTGCTAGGTATATTTATGAAGGCCTTCATACAAATTTAGATTTGCCAAACACTTCTTTGGAATGAATATTCTTTTTTTTTTTCTTCTTTTCTTTTGAGGATTGAACTCAAGGGTGTTATACTATTGAGCTACATCTTCAGCCCTTTTTGTTTTATTCTGAGATAGGGTCTTGCCGAGTTCCCCAGACTGGCCTTGAACTTGAAAGCCACCTGCTCAGCATCCTGAATAGCTGGGATTATAGGAGTAGTTAAAAGCTCCTAAGAGAATGCTTTCACCAATACAAATTCTTTGTGTTACCTTCTAGATTTAAGGACCACAGTACAGCTATGGATAGTGAACCGAACTCTGGAGCATCTTCCGTGTCGACCACAACCAGTAGCACCACCACCACCACCATTACCACTTCCTCCTCTCGGATGCAGCAGCCACAGATCTCTGTCTATAGTGGTTCAGACCGTCATGCTGTACAGGTATTTCAGCAGTCATGATGGGCAGGTTAACACTTAGGATATCATTACTTTTTTTCTTGGTCCCTGGGGATTGAACACGAGCATTCTACCTCTGAGTTACACCCTTAGCTTTTTTTATTTTTTGTTTTTTTGAAATAGGGTCTAGGTTGCTGAGAGTCTCACTAAATTGCTGAGGCTGTCCTCGAACCTGTGATTCTTCTGTCTCAGCTTTCTAAGTACTGGAATTACAGATGTATGCCACCATGCCCAGCTAGAGTATCAGTATTATTTGCTTACGCCAGATGACTGTATTGATTCATATTTTCAAATGTATGGTTAGAATTATTAACATTAGCTCAGTGGTAGAGTATTTGCCTAGCATGTGGGAGGCCCTGGTTGGATCCCAGGACCACTAACAATAAATTTTTAGTGTTTGAAACAACCAACTGGTACTTAGTAATCATACAAGGGCACTTGCATTTGTCAGCATGTAGCATATGTGTCAGGGAAATAATTGGAAAGTCTCTAAGTGCTGCTATAAAGTGATGGTACTGAACCTAGAACCTCAACATACAGAATGGCTCTAGGGTTTTCTGAGGTATTTTATATTTGAAACCAAAATACAGACTTAGGGATATTTTTCAAGTCTGTAGGTATGTTAAGAGGTTCATTTAAACCTATACGGTATAAGGACCCTAAGCAAGAAGATCCATTCTATAGCTTTCTAGGGACAGAGGTGGAAGGGAATATTTAGAAAGAGTGTTAAACTTGGTCATTTGATTGAGAAAGTAAAGTTTACATAGTTAAATTTTATAATAGTGGAGGCAATATGTTTTTGCATAAAAAGGGCATGAGCATTACATTCTGATATGCTATTTGTTTGAATTCCGTTTTCATTATCATTAGTATCTGTATGGACTTGGATGAGAGACATATAATCTCCAGAGCCTCAGGAATTGGTAAAATGAGGATAAGATTGCTCACTTCATTAGTTACAAGGAGGATTAAATTAAGCGTCTAGAGTTATGTGGGGGTACATTATAGGCACCCAGTAAATAATTATAGCAAGTAACTATTGAACAATTGTGATGTGCCAAGCACTTGGTAAATGCTTTATGTGGATTATCTTGCTTTTTTTTTTGGTACTGGGGATTGACCCCAGGGGTATTCTATACCCCCAGCCCTATTGTATTTTTATTTTGAAACAGGGTCTCAGTAGATGGGTGAGAATATCACTACTTGCTGACACTGTTCTGGAACCTGCGATCCTCCTGTCTCAGCCTCCCAAGTACAGGGATCATAGGTGTGGGTCATCACGCCTGACTATGGATTATGTAGTTTAACCCTCACCACACATCCTATGAAGTAGACATAATCATTATCTCCATTTTACAAGTAAGAAGACCAGTATTTTTTTTAATTTTAATTTTTTTGTAGTGTTGGGAATTGAACCCAGGAGACATTCTACCTCTGAGCTATATGCCCAGCCCTTTTTATTTTTTTACTTTTTTATTTTGAAACAGGGTCTTACTAGGTTGCTGAGAGTCTCACTACTTGCTGATGTTATCCTTGAACCTGTAACCCTCCTATCTCAGCCTCCCAAGTTCTGGGATTACAGGCATGCACCACCATGCCTAGAGAAAACCAGGATTTTAAATAAGCTAAATAACTTTCCCAAACACACATAGCTAGTAGGTTCTCAGAGTTCAGAGTTTGTGCCCTTTACATTCTATGAGATCTTATTTTCTATTATACCTGTTTGCTTTCTCTGGAATCCTTATAATTGCATTCTTTTTTTTTTTTGGCACTTATGAGGGGCCTTATGCATGCTAGGCAAGTGCTCTGCCACTAAGCTATATCTTCAACTAGCAATTGTATTCTTAATTGTGATATATATATATATATATATATATATATATATTTTTTTTTTTTTTTTTTTTTTT
>PVLC010045594.1:0-11732 GCA_004027655.1 Graphiurus murinus | reverse complement strand
ATCCCAGCATTCGGGAGGCTGAGACCGGAGGATCCGGGTTCGCGGCCAGCCTCAGCTACTTTAGTGAGGCACTCCGCAACTTAGTGAGACTCGGTTTCAAAATAAAGAATCAAAAATAGGGCTGGGGGTGTAGCTCGGAGGTAGAATGCCCCTGAGTTCAATCCCCAGTACCGCAAAAAAAAAAAAAAAAAAAAAAAAATAGGGCTGGGGGTGTAGCTTGGAGGTAGAATGCCCCTGGGTTCCATCCCCAGTACTGTGAAAAAAAGAAAACCTCCCCTCCAAAACATCAGGAGTCTTGCAGAGGGGTTCTGGAGTAAGGTGGTGTGTTAGTCAGTTTTTCATTGCTGTGACAAAATCCATGAGGAAATTATCTTTTTTTTTTTTTTGTGGTACTGGGGATTGAACTCAGAGGCATTCTACCTCCAAGCTATACCCCCAGCCCTATTTTTTATTCTTTATTTTGAAACCGAGTCTCACTAAGTTGCGGAGTGCCTCACTAGGTAGCTGAGGCTGGCCGCAAACCCGGATCCTCCGGTCTCAGCCTCCCGAATGCTGGGATTACAAGCGTGCGCCACCACGCCCGGCTGAGGAAATTATCTTAAAAGAGGAAAAATTTATTTTGGCTCATGGTTTCAGGCATTGCTATAGCCTGTGGGGAGGAAGAACATCATTGTAGAAGAGCTGCTCATCTTATGGAGGCCGGAAAGGAGTGAGAGAGAGGGAGAGAGAGAGGAAGGAAAAGGCTAGGGTAAGATATATCTACCCTTCCAGATACTTGCCTGCTGCCTTGGACCCACCCAGAGGGCAGGTGTCAACTACTCCTGCCAGTGCCTCAAATGCCCACACAGGCAGGCTGGGAACAACAGTGGGTCCTGGTTTACTTCTAACTGCAGGTCAGTGAAAACCTGTTTTGGGTGGCCTGGTAGTTCTGGAGGGGCCTTTCCAGCAGAGCTTCGGTGACCTCCACAATATATACATGCGTATTACATGTCATTGTGCTTCTGAGGATTTTCCTTTTTTGGGGGGATTGAAGAACTCAGGGCCTCCCAGGACAAGCTCTCTACCACTGAGCTGTATCCCCCAGCCCTTTTTATTTTTATTTTGAGAAAGTCACTCTATAAATTGTACAGGCTGACCGCCAGTTGGCCATCCTCCTGCCTCAGCCTCTCTAGGAGCTGGGATTACAGGCTACACTTTTCTTTAGTCCAGAGTACATTATCACCATCAGTATATGTGAACCCTTTCCCTTCTTAGCTTCCTTTATTGCTCTTGTCCCTGGATGCTGTGTTTCTTTTTTTTTTTTGCGGTACTGGGGATGGAACTCAGGGGCATTCTACCTCCAAGCTATACCCCCAGCCTTGTTTTTTATTCTTTATTTTGAAACCGAGTCTCACTAAGTTGCGGGGTGCCTCACTAGGTAGCTGAGGCTGGCCTCGAACCCAGATCCTCCGGTCTCAGCCTCCCAAATGCTGGGATTACAAGCGTGCGCCACCACGCCCAGCTTGGATGCTGTGTTTCTAAGCTCATTCTGTGTTCTTTGTGTGAACCTGGAGGGTGCAATCTGGGCAGGGTTCATGCTTGGAATCCATGTGACTCATCCATTCCCCTAGGGATGAACACCTTGGTTGCTTCCAGCACCCCACTATCACGGACAACCATTATGACTGTCCCTGTCCATGTTCACCTCCAGACCTTGACGTCCACTCTAGAGAAAAAATTTCCATCAGCCCACATGCATCTGCCTTACATTTTAAGTAGCTGTGTGGTATTTCTAGTTTCCTGGTATTCTGTTCTTCATTTAGCCAAGCTACTTTCAGTTGATAGAACTTTTGGTTTTCCAATCTTTCACCATCCATCAGAATCCATGAACAGCCTTGGCCAGTTACCAATTTGCACACATGCCTGCAAATTCCTAGACTCAGTTTCTAGACATGGAATTGCTAGGGCAGAGGTTCACCTGTTATTTGCATACACGATGCCAAGAAATATGAGAGTGTCTCTCCCACCTCTCATCAAAGCTCTCTTTCAGCACTAAGGTGTTTTGAGGCTCAGAGAGGCAAGGTGGCCTGGTTGGGGTAATACAGCCAGTGTGTGGTGGCTCTGAGGCTGGAATCTAGGAGGCTGAGCCCAGGCACTGCATCGCTTCCTGAGCATCCCAAGCTTCATAGAGTCTGGGACCTTCCCAGTAAGTCTGGGGACCTCAGCCTCCTCTGGAATCTTCCTGGAAAGCAAGCACATTCCCATGCCCACTGATTCGGTGAGGTGTCCCTCCAGGAGCTCTGTTTCTGTGGACTGGAAGTTTGTCACGTGAAGGCCCTGGGAGGCTGTGTCAGGCCTGGCTTCTGTGGCTCCCTGGAGCCCCCTCCCCTGCAGCATCTTCATAAATGGCTGTCAGAGTGAGACATCCTTGGGAGGCTAGGAGGGGTTGCCTGGAGACAACTGGGCAACAGATCTGGGTTATTTAAAGGAGAGAAAGGAGGGGGAGGGGTGACAGCCTGTTTATTCAGGGATAGACGGTCTCCTTGCTGCAGGGTTTGGCAGCTCTCTCCCACCCTCTCATTATTCCCAGTGTCTAGGGCCTGAGATTCTGCAGTGAGATCCCGACCCAGCCTTGGAGCTCCTTCCTGAAAGCTGTAGGGTGGGACATTCTCTGCACGTTCTAAGGGGGGCACCGAGCAAGGACTGGCTAGGGGAGGCAGGAGGGGAGAGAGGAACCTCACAAAGGAGTTTTCCTATGCTCATAACAACCACAACAATGATTTTGTATTGAGCTTCCTCGGGATAGCTATTAAGGACTTTACAATTATTAGTTCATTGGATCTCAAAACCTCATCTTTGAGCAGCTTGAGGGCAGGGCAGGACCTTGCTCATCCCTGCGCCCCCAATCCAGGGTCAGACACCCAGCTGCTTGAGAACATTGTTCCACGAGACCTGGAAGCTTGAGCAGCTCTCTTCAGACAGGGCCACTGTCTGCTGTGGCCCTCATTCTCTCCCTGACAGTCCCGTGGGGACCAGAAGATATGACCCTCCTTACTCTACCCCATGACAGTGGCAGCTCCAAGCTGGGCTCAGTGACACACACCTGTAATCCCAGCTACTCCAGAAGCTGAGGCAGGAGGATCGCACATTTGAGGCTCTTATTGGGCAACTTAGCAGGACCCTGTCTCCAAATTAAAAAAAATAAATAAAAGGGGCTGGGGATGTAGCTCAGTGGTAGAACACCCCTGAGTCAATCCCTTGAAGCCTCTCTCCTAATTTTTTTTGGAACAATTTGATCCTTACAGGTAAATTGTAAATTTGGGAGGTGGGAGATGTGATCCTTGGACTTAGACCCAAAGAAGAGTGTTAACAACACAATTACTCACTTTGCTGATAATGATGATGTCAGTTATTGATCACGTGTCCTGTGCCAGGCAGGGGTATTGTGGTTCCAGAGCCTCGAAGGGCAGTGAAGGGAAGAAGTTCAAAGATGCCATGGGAGGGCAGGAGAGGAGTCCTGGAAGACCACCTGGAGGAGGAAGACCAGAATTCAGCCTCAAGAAACCCCTCAGCCCTGGCAGGTTTGGAGCTGGGTCCCAGCGTGGACACTGGTGACAATAATAATGATGACAAGTGCCATCAGGAAGCACTTGCTGAGTGCCAGGCACCCCTTTAATCCTCAAGACACCTCCAGGAAGCGAGAACTGCAGACACTGGGAGACGTGCTGTAAGGTGGAGGGTAAGGGCAGTGCCACGGGAAGGCCGCTGAGGCTAGGTTCAGCTGGCTTCTGCCCAGCTCTAAGCCTGCATTTTAAACCCCGGACTGCACCCAAGAAGGGGCTGAGTTAACTATGGGGCTGGATCCTGGACATGGGGCAGAGGATGGCCAGGGCAGCCAGGGCTCAGGTGGCAGAATGGTTGCCCAAGGCTCAGAGATCCTTGAGCTCAGGGGAGACTGCAGGCCCCAAGCCGCCCTCTCTGGAGGGTACAGGTGGTTTCTGTCCTTGGCAGTAATGTGGTCACAAGGAGCAAGGCCAGGCTGGCCCCTGTGCTGACGTCCTCCATTCCCCGGGCCCTGTGCTCCTGCTTTGGCAGGCTGGATGATGACCGGGGGCTGAGAAGAGCAGTATGGCCTGCTTCTCGTCTTTTGTCAAGTCTCCTCTTTGCTGATTTGGACCCCGCTCCTTTGCGCAGCAAGTCATCTGTGCCTGTCAGGAAACAACTCTCAGCTTGAGTGTTCCCACGAGGGAATCTGGGTTCCTGCTGCTTATGTTTCTGCCAAAGGGCTGAACTTGGGAGCTCTGTCTGTCTCACCAGCACCAGCCCCTTGCTGGCTGAGGGGATTGTGGCCAGCCTCCTCAAGCCCATTCCTGGGCTGTCGCTCTTTCAATGGGGCGGGAAGAGGCCTGAGCTGCAGTATGTCTCCCCTCACCTCCGTTTCCCCATCCATTAACATAAGGATACAAAAGTACTTACCTCCCCAAATCAGCCAGGGGAAGCCCTGGAGACCTCGGTGCTAGGGACCTGGTGGGCCACCACACAGGAGGACACCTCGTGCCCCCTCCCAGCCCGGAGTTCCCCGGCCAGACTTTGGACAGAGGTGGGTTGCATGCTGCCTTCATCCTGGGGCGTCGGGGCTCACCCCACCCCCCTCCAGCTCTGACTGGGGTTGAGGCAGGTAGAGACAGGTGAGGAGGAAGGATTTCCCCAGTGTGTGGGGGGAAGGGAAGAGGGAGGAAGTGACTCAACAAACACAACAAAGCCGGGGGCCTGGAGGGGAAGCGGTGGGGAGAGTGAACGCACGTGGGTGCCCGCCTGCCCGCCCGCTGAGGCGTGCAAGCCTAAAGCCTGCCTTGGCCTGGGGGCGCCAGGGTGTGCTGTCCAGGGCTCGCCAGAGTGGCGCGGGAGGCGGGGCATGCCCCACGGGACAGGCGGTCTTTTGGGGGCACTGAGTGGGTGCGGACCCTGCTCCTCCTTCGCCTCTAGGGGTTGACTGGGGTGTTTCCCTGGGAGTCCAGTGCTTTTGAGAAACATTCCATTGAGACTCCGCTTTAGATGCTGGTCCAGGAAACCTGGGGAGGCTGAAGCCCAGAGAGGGCGATCGTGTCGCCAGGTCGCACAGCACAGCAAGGCTGATTTCGGAGCCGAGATGCTGGGTCCCGCCGAGGCTCGGCCTGGCTTTAAAAAGCAAAGAGGGGCGAGGGAAGCCCGGGCACGCCTACCTCCCGGGGTGGCGGAGTCTGGGAGGGGGGTGTGGTGCCAATAGCTTTTGCGTCTTTCTCCAAGTCAGGGAGGCTGGCTGCTGGGCTTGGGTATATTCCAGAAAGAGCTAATGACAAGGGAAGAGGAACTGTCTTTCCGGGCAGTCTCCCCCGCCCCAAACTTTTCCTCCACGCGGAGGGTGGGCAGGAGAGGGAGGAAGCGGGCGGGCAAGGCGGGGCCGGCCTTTCCCTGCCCAGCCGGGAGCCGATCCGAACGCGGCTAGGGTGAGTGTGCCTTTAAATCCGAGCCCCCCGCCCCCTCGGCGGAGGGGCCCGGGCTCCCGCGGGCCGGGCGGCGGCGGGCGCGGCGATTGGCGGCCGGGCCGGGTCCGCCCCTCGGCGCGGGGGGCGCGGGCGCGGGCAGCCGGGCGGCGCGCACTGGCCCGGCGCGCAGCTCCATCGCCGGCGAGCGCGGGCTCGGCTGTCGTGGCCTCGCCAGGTCGGTCCGGCCTGCAGGTCTTGGGAGCCGCCTCGGCCCATGGATGGGCTGGGGAAGTTGGGAGGAGCGAACCGAAGCCCGCGCCGGGCGTGTCCCGCCGCCGCCTAACTCGGCGCCCGCAGCCCGGGCGCAGCGCGCCGGCCACCCGAGCACGAATGCACCCGGAGTCTCGGGCTGGCAGGTACGGACGAGTCCAGCCCCGGGGGTGGCGAGGGGGAGGGCAGATCCCGGAGTCTCCGCGCCTCCATCCCGGTTCCAGGGCTGCTCCGACCAACCACTCCCATCCCCAGGAGAGGAGGGGTCCTGGGCCCCCCCAAATCCGCTCGGCATTGGTGCCTCTGAGGCCAACGGGACCTCGCTCCCTAAAGGGCGAGCGGTAACCGGTCGTTTTGTTCATCGGACTACCCCGCCCCCTCCGCCGTCCCGAGGTTTCCCTCGGGTTGACACGGGCTGGCGACACCTCCACTTTTTATTGCTAGGCCTGGGAGCGCGGCCGCTGGGTTTTCTGCGAAGTTGAGGTAGGGAAGCCATCTCACGATTCGGAGATGGGGTCCCCAGACTCATCTCAAGGGAGCTTGAGGTCCGCAGACCGGGGAAGAGTCCTAGGCCCATGGGCACAGACTTGATTCTTGGCTCTGTCTGGCCCTCTTCCTCTGTGGGCCTGGGTTTCAACTTCAGAGGGTTTTCCTGAAGTGGCAGCGAGCTGTCAGAAGGAGCGTGGTGAAGGAGAGACCTTCTGCACCCTGCTCTTTGAAGTGGCCAGGGTGGTTGGAGCATGCTCTTGTAGTGGGGAGTCAGAGACGAAGTAAGTGCCTCCTGTTTTCTGGAAGCCTCGGGCTTCTCTACGCTTCCAAACTGGGGTCTAGGCCCCAGCTTCTCAGCTTCCTGGCAGAGCACCCTGACCTAGTGACAGAGCACCTGTTAGATGCCAGCCTCTGGCCCCAGCTGGGGAGGGTGTGGGCGGTGGGGGACAAGTCATAAACACACAGAGAGCTCTCTGATAGAGTTTGAATACCAGTCCTGGACTGGCAATAGTGGAAATGCCAAGAGTCTGCATTTGGGCATTGCTACATGAGTGTTACAGGCCACAGATCACTGGGGACCTGGGGTTCAGTTCTCATGCAGCCTCACGAGCCTGCAAGCTGGCAAGCTTGCTTCAGTATTCTGGCCGCACACACCCTGCCTTATTACCTCTCACCGCAAACAGGCCAGGAGCAGAGGGAGAGTTGGGAAGCATATACTCCTTCTGCCTATATGCGCCTCACTCCCATTCCCAGATTTTGTTTTGTTTTGGGGTCTAGAAGTCAGGCCTAGCGCAGGATTCTCTTAGCTGCCTTGTGGCTCCTGAGGTTTGGGGTTTGTAAGAGGTTCAGAGGCAAGTGGGAGGAAGTCCTCACTTCCTCTCTGAAGAGCCTCCACGCCTGGGGGCCCAGGGAGAGGTTGGGAGGCTGGGAGGCCCTGGGCCAGACGCGGTTTCCTGTGAGCGCAGACAGGCCTGAGGTTTTGTGTGCGTTCTCTTTCCCCAGTGTTGGCTCCATGTTAGCCTGGGACAGCTCTGACTTCACCTCTGTTCGGTCCTCCTGTACCTGGGGCGCCGTCCCTCTCCCTCCAGCCCTGGCAGGGTTCTGTTTTTCTGGAGCACTTTGCGGAGGTGTCAGTGCATGCGTGCCTGTGACCTTGGGCACTGTTCTGGGAGTGGGAGTTGATGTGTTCAGCCAGCACTGTAGTCACTCAGAGGACACACCCACCCACCTCAAACAGGTGGTGTACACAGACCCAGGTACGTGTTGGGATGCCCAAGTGGGCAGGGACGTGTGCACACACCCAGGTCTACAGCCGCATGGGCAGAGACATAGAGGAACTGGGCAGGAGTACAAGAGAACAGGCACAGGAAGACCATGGTGTGGGCAGGTAACCCAGGGACACACACATGTGTGGGGACCGACCCACATATGGGCTGCATATGTGCATGTAGATAGGTCTGCATTGTCACTGGGATTTGAATCCACCCACATGGGAAGCAGACATGCAAGTGGACCCTCCGGAGCACGGGCTGGATGTGAGCTGACATTTGCAGACACAAGGTACGGGGCCACACAGTAGTAGCTTGGGTGCCTAGGTGGACATGGAGTTGGCCGTGCCTCTCAGGGGAGACACATTCCTGGACAGCAGCTGCGTGCTTTGCTCTGTCTTCACGGTTTCTCCATGTGGCAGAGGTACTCTAGGGTGCTGGTGTGGGACAGGTGCTCTGTGGTGTGGCTTCATTTCTTAGACTTCCATCTGGGGTGTGAGGACCATAAAGGGCTCAGTTCCTGATTTCCCTCTGAGAGCCAGCTGCCCTCCCCATGCTAAGGGCTAGGGCCATGCTTTGGGCAGCTCAGGGGTTCCTTGAATCCTCCTTCCTGAAGTGAGGCTGCAGGGCCTGGGCACGGTGCTTCCACTGTTCTTCCCCCCCCCCCCCCATAGTGGAGGAACTCGGCTGTGGGGTTTTCCTCCTGAACCCAAGCCTGTGGGTCTCTGGCGGGGTCTGTGATGAGAGCCACTGTCCCCTGCTACAGAGCCTTCCCCCAAACCCCGGTCTTGGACAGAGCAGGGGTCCAGCACCTTCTGGCTATATCTCCTCTTTCCAACCTGGCAGATGGGAACCAGTCCAACTTCTGGATGCAGCTTGTCGCGCTCTCTGTGACCTTTGATGAGTTACTTAACGTCTTAGTTGCTTCATTTTTAAAGTGGGATCAGTAACAACCCCCTGGGGATGTAAAAGGGTTAAATGGGAGAAAATCAGCAGAAGGTATGTGGCACCCGGTCAGCGGTCAGCGTGGGGGTGGGAGTGTCGAATAGAAGCCTCATCCTGCAGCCAGACTCTTCCATGCAGCAGCCAGGTGTGTGGCCTTGGGGACCTGGCCAGAGACCCAGGGAGCTGGGCAGGCTAGGTGCTTTGTCTTCACTCCCTGCCCACCAGCCCCTCTTTAGCCCTGGGGGACCTCCACATAGGGTCAGGAAATGGCAGACTGGGTGTGTGGAAGCTCGGGCCTGACGCCTGCTGGGCCTCTGGGAGGGGAGCCAGTGGTTTGCTAAGAATAGCCCTAAATCATGGCTCTGGTCTCCCAGTGGGCAGCTGTGCCTCTCCCTGTCCCAGGCCGGGGCGCTTGCAGGCTGCTTTTTATGTTTCCTGTAACTGGCACACGGCACAGGGGTGGGCCCTGGAGCTGCTGCCTCTACTGCCCTTCCTAAGCCTTTGGCTGGGACCGGGGGCAAGAGAAGGCCAGTGAGCACTGGCCTTTATAATCTCTGAGTTCTTCTTCCACTCAGGGCTTGTCTTGACAACTGTGCCCCTGACCACTTTCCTAGTTCCTAAGACACCTGTAGTGATTTAAGAACACCAGCTTCAGAAGCTGACCACCAGGGCCTGAATGCCTGCCCCTCCCCCACTAGCTCTGTGGCCCTGGGCAGCAAACTTAACCTCTCTGTGCCCCAATTTACTTGTGTAGGAAGATTAGCAATAGGAATTTCCTTATAGGAATGTCACAAAGAGGAAAGGTAGTGCAGAGTGGCCTGGGTTCCTATCCGGCTTGCAGGATATGCTCAGCAGACATTAGGGGCTACAGTTATTGCTGTGATTAGTATTTTGTCAGCAGAGGAGAGACCTGTGACACCAGAGAGGCCAGGAATGCTTGCATGGTACCACACGGGGGAAAGGGACCAGATGGCATCTTGATTTTGGATTCTTGCCCCTGGATTCAGTATGAGGTGCTGAGTCTAATCCAGCTGTACACTGTCTCTCATTGGAGTACCCCATCTCCAGCTTAGGCAGGGCGCCCTTCAGAGCTGCAGCTGGTCCATATGCCAGTTACAAGAAAAACATAAAACACCTGGGGTTGTCTTGTCTCTGTACCCGCTAAGCTTTCTGCTAGGGGATTCTTCCCTTGCCTTAGCAAACTCCTGGGGCTTTAGGAACAGGATGTGTTACTGCCCACCCCGTGGGCTTCCCGGGAGCTGGGGCTTTCAGCAGTTCCAGTAGGAGGGAGAGTGAGGCGCTGGGAGGACTGTGGGTCCCCCTGAGAAATGGCCTGGCTGCCAAGAGACTGGGCTGGGGCCAGACAGGGGAGAGTGGTGAATGTCCTCAGATGATCTTGGACCTGCCAGTCTCTGCATCCTGCTAAGTGCCAGGCCCTGCCCACCTGCAGGCTGGGCTGCCAGTCTGGTCTGCCTTGTCCCAGAGTCGAGGGCAGGAACACTTGGGTGTTTTGGACAATTCTGTTTGGAAAGTGTGGAGGGGAACTTCTCTTACCCTTTTTCTTTTCCTGGAACTGGAGGACCTCCTGAAGGAGTTGAGCCCTCTCCTGCTGGACTTCCTGTGGTGACTGAGCCCTGTCCTAGGACCCCTGAGGTTGTACTGACTGCCTGGGGCAGCCCTCCATCAGAGCCCCAGGGCTGGGGTTGGCAGGGCCTTGATCTGAGTGCTGGTTTAGCATTATTGTGACCATGTCTTTATGGGGTCCCACCCTTCTGTGCCCCCCTCCCCCCATAGCCTATGGGTGCAACTCTGCCTTGCTCACTCCAAAGCCTTTTGGGGAGCTCTGGATTCCAGAAGTCCCAGAGAGAAGGGCCCTCCCTGGAGATCTGGCCCCAGAGTTGCGGAGTCCTTGGGGGAAGTGCGGAGTGGATTTCTCTATGGGGCTGTGAAAGCAGCCTGAGGCTTGGTGAAGAAGCCCAGTTGACTGCACTCTCTAAACCTAATTTTCTCATCTGTGAAATGGGCATAATAATTTTACATACTTACCTTAAAAATTTTTTAAATGAAGGTGAAATGCACTTAACATAAAATTAAACTTATTATTACTTTTGGTACTGCATTCTACCTCTGAACTGCATCGCAACTGCTTTTTTTTTTTTTTTTTATTTTGAAACAGGGTTTTGCTTGGACTGGTCTTACTGAGACTGGTCTCAAACCCGTAATCCTCCTATATCAGGCTCCCAAGTACTGGGATTACAGGTGCATACCACCATGCCCAGTTAAAATTAACTATTTTTAAGTGTACAAATCAGTTGGGCACTGTGGCCCACACCTGTAAGTTGCTGGCCAGCCTCAGGACTTAGTGAAACTCTGTCTCGAAATTAAAAAAGAAAAAAAAGGGGGGAGGGGCTTGGAAGCCAGGCATAGTAGCATACACCTGTAATCCTAGTACTTGGGAGGTTGAGACAGGAGGATCTCAGGTTCTAGGCCAGCCTCAGCAATTTAGCTTGGCCCTCAGCATCTTAGCAAGATGCTGTTTCAAAATTAAAAAAATTAAGCCGGGCGTGGTGGCGCACGCTTGTAATCCCAGCATTTGGGAGGCTGAGACTGGAGGATCCGGGTTCATGGCCAGCCTCAGCTACCTAGTGAGGCACTCTGCAACTTAATGAGACTCGGTTTCAAAATAAAGAATAAAAAATAGGGCTGGGGGTATAGCTCGGAGGTAGAATGCCCCTGAGTTCAATCCCCAGTACCACAAAAAAAAAAAAAAAAAAAAAAAAAAAAAAAAAAAAAAAAAAAAAAAAAAAAAATTAAAGATTAAAAAAAAGGGCTGGGATGTAGCTCAGAGGTAGAATACCCTAGGTTCAACCCCTAAAATTCCCCTCCCCCCAAAAAGAGAAAACTGGTATATAGCTCAGAGAAAGAACTCCCAGGTTTAATCCCCAGCATCCCCCTCCCTCACAAAACAAATAAAATAAAATACCTAGTTTGGTGGCATTTAGTGTATACATGTTGCATGATTCAATTAGTCCATTCCCTTTTTATTGCTCAGTGGTATTCCAGTGTGTGGGATTGTTGTTAAAATATAAAATAATTATCTTTATAAAAGATTCAAGTGAGCCGGGCGTGGTGGCGCACGCTTGTAATCCCAGCATTCGGGAGGCTGAGACCGGAGGATCCGGGTTCGCAGCCAGCCTCAGCTACCTAGTGAGGCACTCCGCAACTTAGTGAGACTCGGTTTCAAAATAAAGAATAAAAAATAGGGCTGGGGGTATAGCTCGGAGGTAGAATGCCCCTGAGTTCAATCTCCAGTACC
>PVLC010045593.1:0-11743 GCA_004027655.1 Graphiurus murinus | reverse complement strand
AAAAAAAAAAAAAAAAAAAAAAAAAAAAAAAAAAAAAAACCAAAAAACAAAAAAATGAATTCTTCTTTCTTTCTTTCTTTCTTTCTTTCTTTATTTTTTGCGGGACTGGGGATTGAACTCAGGGGCATTCTACCTCCGAGCTATACCCCCAGCCCTATTTTTTTTATTCTTTATTTTGAAACCGAGTCTCACTAAGTTGCGGAGTGCCTCACTAGGTAGCTGAGGCTGGCCGCGAACCTGGATCCTCCGGTCTCAGCCTCCCGAATGCTGGGATTACAAGCGTGCGCCACCACGCCCGGCTTGAATTCTTCTTTATAACACACATCATCTTTAGCTTTCTTACCTGTTTTTTTCAGTACTGGGGATTGAACTCAGGGGCATTCTACCTCTGAGCTATACCCCTAGCCCTATTTTTTACTCTTTATCTGTCTTAATGGTTTTTCCTTGAAAACTCTAGAGCAACGCAACATGGGACTGAACAGATGCCGTTACTTTTTTACTTTTACTTTTTTTTTTGCGGTACTGGGGATTGAACCCAGGGGTATTCCAGCTCTGAGCCACACCCCCAACCCTATTTTCTATTCCTTATCTTGAAATAGGGTCTCACTAAGTTTTAGAGGGCCTCACTAAATAGCTGGGGCTGGCTATGAACCTGTGATCCTCTGGTCTCAGCCTCCCAAGTATTGGTATCACAAGTGTGCACCACCACACCCAGAGCTGTTCTGGTTTAGATCTTAAACATTCCCCAGAGGTCATATGTTAGATGCTGGGTGCCAGCCTCTGGCCCTACTGGAAGGGGGTGGACCCTGCTGAGGTGGGGCCTCGTGGAAGGAAGTTAGTCTTTGAGGGCATGCCCTGGAAGGGAATAGTATCCCTGGCCCCTTTGTCTCTATGCTTTCTGGCCTCCATGGGGTGAGCTGCCTCCTCCATCACCTGCTTCCACCATAGTGTACTGTGGTGCCACAGTACAATAGCAACATGGTCAAGCAACCAGGGGTCGAAACTTCTGAAACTGTGAACCAAAACTAACCTTGCCTCCTTTAAGTTGTTTACCTTAAGTTTTTTGTCACAGCAGTGGAAAACTGCCTAAAACAGATGCTTAGTAAGTATTTATTGAACTAACTAGTAGAAATAGTTACCAAGGAGTTACTGCATGGTACTTATAATGGGGCCAAAAGGTTATAAATAAAGAAGAGGGTGGATAAAGTCTTAAATCTTCCAATGACATCTGCTACTCACATCAGCTCCTTCTAAAGATTTTTTCAATACTGCAACTACTTCTTCTTGGAAAGCAACTTCATCCACACATTTTGGGCGACTGAGGGGATGGAAGGAAAAGAGGTAATTTAGTATATTATGGTAGCCACAGAAAAGTCTCAAGTGTTCCTTCTTTTAAGATACCAATGACAATTCTCATATGTTGGTGATGAGATGTGAAACTGTTTCATAACTGGAAGTAGAAACCTCATTTTTATTAACCTTAAGCAAATATATACTAAAGTGAAATAATTTTTTACCTCCCATCTACATTGCTTATATAAAAAATTAAGCAAAAGGATTTTATTTTACATACCACAAATGCCAACTGGTTAAACATTAAAGTGAGCTGGGCATGATGGCACACACTTGTAATCCCAGTACTTCAGAGGCTGAGATAGGAGGATTGCAAGTTCGCAGCCAACCTCAGCTACTTAGTGAGGCCCTCTGCAACTTAGTGAGACCTTGTTTCAAAATAAAGAATAAAAAATGGGGCTGACAGTACAGCTCAGAGGTAGAATGCCCCTGGGTTCAATCCCCAGCATGCAATAAAGTAAATAAATAAAGTGAACACTTGCCTGATCATGACCCTGAGCTGAAAAGATAGAACTATTTAATAATCTAAGGAGACCACTATTTTGGTTGATACAGTTATACACATACTGTTTAATATGTTGTTAATTGGTTAATACCTTTTTTTTTGGTACTGAGGGGCATTCTGCTTCTGAGCTACACCCCTAGGACCCCCCCACCCCGCTTTTATTTTGAAACGGGATTTCATTAAGTTGTGGATGGCCTCACTAAGTTGCAAAGGCTGGCTGTAAACCTGCGATCCTCTTGTCTCAGCCTCCAAAGTGGTGGGATTATAAGTGTGTACCACCATGCCCAGTTAAAAATCTAGACTTCTATAAGCATTGTTGGTACCAAACAAAATATGAGGTCCTTATTTGGCCTATAAGTAATCTGCAAACATTTGGTAATAACCAAAGCTATATCCATCCAATGGTTACAATGACTTCTTGTATTATCGCTTAGCTGAGACAATTTAGGTGCCACTTCAAGTGTTGTTTTTGCCAAAAATGTATAAAGAAAATTCAACCATTTCCAACTGTTAGTTATAAAGAGGGATAGATTGAGCTAGGGCATGGTGGTGCACACTTTTTTTTTTTTTTTTTTTTTGCGGTACTAGGGATTGAACTCAAGGGCTTTCTACCTCCGAGCTATACCCCCAGCTCTATTTTTTTTTTTTTTTTTTATTCTTTATTTTGAAACAGAGTCTCACTAAGTTGTGGCGTGCCTCACTAGGTAGCTGAGGCTGGCCGCGAACCCGGATCCTCTGGTCTCAGCCTCCCGAATGCTGGGATTACAAGCGTGCGCCACCACGCCCGGCTTGGTGGTGCACACTTTTAATCCCAGTACCTGGAAGGCTGAGACAGGAGGATGGCAGGTTCAAGGCTAGCCTCAGTTACTTAGTGAGACCCTGTTTCAAAATAAAGAATAAAAAAGAGGGCTGGGGGTATAGCTCAGAGGTAGGATGCCCCTGGGTTCAATCTCCAATATCAGAAAAAAAAAAAAAAGAAAAAGAAAGAAAAAAAGGGAGGGGGACAAATTATTTGTATTTATTTATTTATTTTTTGTGGTACTGAGGATAGAACCCAGGGGCATTCTACCTCTAAGCTACAACCCCAGCCTGATTTTATTCTTTTATTTTGAAACAGAGTCTCACTAAGTTGCAGAGGGCCTTACTAAGTTGCTGAGGCTGGCCACGAACCTGTGATCCTCCTGTCTCAGCCTCCCAAGTACTGGGATTACAAGTGTGGGCCACCACACCCGGCTTATTTGTATTTACATAGAACTCCTGACCAAGTGTTGACAGCCAGTTTACAGAAACTATGTTCTCTTTATTTCTAAATCTCAGTTCTTAAAACTATAGGCTTTCGTTAGCAAGATATTAGTTCATCTACAAAATATGAGAACTCAACTATATCAATGTATCTTTCAGTTTCAAGGTTCTATGACTTACATACTTGGGTTATTTCCAAGGACAGCATCAAATAAAGTGAATTAATTCTGCCCCCCATTTAAAAAAAGTGATCAGAACTGATTAGAGAGGTAATTTATTAGTTATTTCAACAAAACCACATTTCTTACTATTTTTCCACCCATGGAACATGTTTGACTTTCTTGTTCTCTCCACTGCTTCCTGCCGTGGCAGCCACTCCTCGATCCTTGGTCACTGGTGGTTTAGTATTGATAGATGTGCCTTTTAGAAACGCCTGCATGGTTCCTTCACCCTGACCAGGTGCAAGACAAAGAGGGAAAAGCTTTTTTGAAACCATTATGAGAAAGTTCAGCCTGAAAGCACACTTACCCGTGTTCAAAGGCATTCATATTATATAAAGAAGGACACTTCCCTATAACCTATGATGCTCTGCATGCATTATACTGAGGGCTACAGGGATATGAAAAAGGCCAAAGTCCTTAAGAAGCTTAGAATCTATTTACAGTGGAGTTACAAAACAAAGATAAGTTGTATGCCAGGAAAATTTAACACTCTGGAGGTTGAAAAGTTCCAAACCCTTTGATAAACACGTCACTAATGGCCAAACTGTACATGGTTCTGTAAAGTCTCTTCCATTTCAGTCATGTGTCTGACTCTAGCTCTCACTCTAGACTCAGCAATTAGGATACTGGGACCACAAATGATAACCTCACTCCTTTTGTTGGGCTTGGAGCTCCTCTGGAGGTGGGGGAGCGGGGTTATTTGCCAATGTGTGGGGAAAGAAGGGTGGGAGGCTCTGTTGTTAAAATGAAAATAGCTGTTTTTCTGGTAACATGCTCAAATGAGCAACTCAAAAGAATACAGAAAAGCATAGAAAATCTTTTAAAAATCATACAAAATCCCACACAGAAGATAGTTATATTAACATTGAGATGAAAACATTCTTCCAGGCTCTTTCCAGGGGTAAAAAAGAAAAGCCTGAAAATCCCTAGAATTCATAGCAATTCGTTTTTTTCCATTGTCGTATGCCCCAGTACTTAGAACAGTACCTAGTATATGGTAGGTGTTCCATAACATGTGGTGAATGAATTACACTAGGTTTGGGGGTTCCTTTTCTTTTTTTTTTTTAACTATTGTGTATGTGTGTGTGTGGTACTGGTGTTGAATCTGGGGGGCGTTTTACTTCCAAGCTATATCCCCAACCCTATTTTATTTTTATTTTGAAACAGGGTCTCACTACTTGCTGAGGCTGTCCTTGAATCTGCAATCCTCCTGTGTTAGCCTCCCAACTACTGGGATTACAGGGGTGCGCCACCATGCCCAGTTTAAAATTTGACTTAATTTGTTTTCTTTTTTGTGGTGCTGGGAATCTTTTTTTCTTTTTTTTCCCCTGCAAAAGGGGCGAAGGAAGGCCTAATCAACAGGACAACCGAGTTAAATAAGAGAAGGCAACACTAGCTCTGTGCTTGGCACATAGTTATGTACTCGATAAAATACAACGCATTGTTAATATCTGTAAACAGCCAAAGTTTTTAGCATTACTGGATTACTCCATCTCTGCCACGGGCTGCTAAACAGTAATGCATCCCGAAGCAGAGCTCTAAAAGATGCGGTACTGAACCATTTCACCAAGGAGTGCGGGGCGGATATGAGGGTAGCTAGCCTGCAGCTACGATGGAGACGGAAGACTTCGCAGGAGCATTAAGGACAAAAGCAGGGAAGGCGAAAGCGAACTCCAGATTTCTCCCGCTGGCCACCTGGCAAGCCAGGTTCCCGCGCGGGACCCACAGCCTGGGCCTTTCAGCCTCATCACCCAGGCTAGCGGGCCAGCTCGTTCTGGGGACTTCCGGAATGGGAAAAGGACGAGGTGGTCGCGAAGTCTCAGCTGTGTCCCCCAGCCTAAGAATTACGGGCCCAGGAGACTTACAGTGGCCGCCGTCCCACAGCCGCCTCGGTTCCCGCCACCGGCCGGCGCGAAGGGCAGGGCGGGAGTACGCGGGCATGACGACGTCACTTCCGGCGGGGGGAAGACAGCGGCTGACTCGGACGTGGCCTTAAGGAGACCCGGAGCGGGCGCACGGATTGGTAGAGAAGTGTAGACTGGAACTGGGATGCCTGGGGAGGTGTATACAAGGTTCTACCCCGAGCCGGGCATGCATGGCGGTGCACGCCTGTAATTCCAGTACTTGGGAGGATGAGACTGGAGGATGGATCGCAGGTTGGAGGTCAGCCTCAGCAACTTAGCGAGACCCTGTTTCAAAATTTAAAAAACAAAATAAAATGGGTCTAGGGGTGTAGCTCCGTCAATCCCCAGTAAAACACACACACACACACACACACACACACACACACACATACACACAGGGCCCTCCCGGAAACACACACACACACACACACACACACACACACACACACACACACACGTGTCCAGGTGCACTGCTTCTGCTGGAGACCGCAGAGCCCTCCCGGAAATAGCAGTCACTTACCTGGGTGGATCCCGCGGTCCACTGAGGGTCTCGAGGGTCCCACTCTCTTTAGGCATAGGTCTGCACAGTGAACTTCACTTGTAGAAATGGGGCGTCTCCAGGGCGTTCGACTTGCAGCCTGCTTCACCCCAAACAAATCGGTCCCGAGATTGGGAAGGGTGCAGTCTACATTTCGCCAGAAGAGGGCACTCTGTAGATCGCTATCCTCTCGTCCTCGGTCGCAAAGAGCAAACTGTGTGCCTTAAGGGCAGAAATAGCTGAATAAGATGCCTGTAATTGCTTTTTTGAGGTGTCATATCTCCAGTAGTGTCTGCCTGTCGGAGAGAGGGAGCATCCTCCGTTCAGCTATGGACATCTAATTCCTGAATCCCGCCCAGAAGTCTAGTGGTGCTGGCGCTCAATAAAAGCTAAAACAAGGATAGCCTCAGCAAGTGGCGAGAATTTCAGCAACCTAGCAGACCCTGTTTCAGAATTAAAATAAAATAGGGCTGAGGGTGTAGCTCGGAGGTAGAATGCCCCTGGGTTCAATCGCCAATACCACCACCACCACCACCACCACACACACACACACACACACACACACACACACACACACACACACACAGCTAAAGGACTGATAATGCATGACTTCACAAGGGTTCTTGCACTGTGGGCTCTAGGTCATTGTCCAAGGACACCACTTTTATCTTTCACCGTACTTGGTTTAGCTTAATCTATTTGAAATCTAGTCCTTCTCAAATATCACCTTCTCCACAGGTCCTTACTAACCCATAAGGTTGCTTGGGGTCTTCTCTAAGTGAATGCCTGTAAATTTTGTTTGGTACAACTTAAGTATAATATTCCTTGTTAACATTACACATTTATTAATTTGTTTTGCAACAAATGTTTAGGGGAAGCCCAAGCATTGTAGGTGCTGGCAATACAGTATGGAACGAACTAGAAGATGCTCACAAGTAGCTTTATAGGCTAGAAATTTAAGACAATGTGACATGTGTTACATGGTGTATGTTAAGAAGATGTGATAAACAAAGGAAATAGAGAACTGTGAGAAAATGTGTCCCGATTTTGACCTAATCAAGGGGCTAACCAGATTGATAAAGGGTGCTTTGTACTACTTTGTAACTTCCACAGGGCCTGGTATAATCATTGGATGTATAAAGCACATGGGTTACCTATCTGGTCATTGGTTTGCATTATCATAACTGATTAAACTGTACCCATAATGCTTAAACATTTTATTTCACGTAAATTATATCCCAATAAAGTTGATAAAGATCAATGAAAATAGACTATCCATTTGCTATTGGAACAAACACCATAACTAGACAGGGAGATATTATAATCCTATTTTACAAATAAGGACGTGGAGGTATAATGTGGTCTTTGTCTTTTGGAACTGTTACCACAAAATACCACAGACTAGGTGGCTTTTAAACAATAAAAATAGCGGGGCGTGGTGGCGCACGCTTGTAATCCCAGTACTTGGGAGGCTGAGACTGGAGAATTTGAGTTTGCTGCCAGCTTCAGCTGCTTAGTGAAGCTCTACAACTTTGTGAGACCCTGTTTCAAAATAAGGAATAAAAAAATAGGGCTGGGGGCGCAACTCGGAGGTAGAATGCCCCTAGGTTCAATCCCCAGTACCGCAAAAAACAAAAACAACCCCCCCCCAAAAAACAATAAAAATTTATTTCTCACAGTTCTAGAGGTTAGGAAGTCCAAGATCAAGACACTAGTAGATGTCTGGTGAGGGTTTGTTTCCTTGTTGACAGCCAGTTTTCTCTCTAACCTCACTTGGTAGAGCGCCCTCTCTGTCCTCCTTTACTGATTCCATTCATGAGGGCTCCCCCCTCACCCAATCACCTCCTAATGACTCCATCTCTTAAGGTAAGTTGGGAATTATCATTTCAACAGATGGATTTTGGAGTAACATAAACATTCAGACCATAGCAAAATGAGTAACAGGTAAGTGGCAAAGAATCCACACAACTATGTGCCTCTAGAGTTAGGCTTGTAATCAGTTACTGGGTAGGTCCATGGCTGGCCTAGAGGTGCCTTTATACTAAGAAAAGAGAGCTGAATGGTAACCTGTTTCAGCAATTGGTTTTTATATTTGTTTATTTATTTGTTGGAACTGAGGATTGAACCCAGGGGCATTCTACCTCTGAGCTACACCCCTAATCCTATTTTTTATTCTTTATTTTGAAACAGGGTCTCACTAAGTTGCAGAGGACCTCACTAAGTAGCTGAGGCTGGCTGTGAACCTGAATCCTCCTGTCTCAGCCTCCCAAGTACTGGTATTACAAGCATGCACCACCATGCCTGGCTTAGCAATTGGTTTTTAAAAAGTGCCACCATCCTACAGGCATATTCAGTTATTAATGGGGTGAAAGACTTAGTGATACGATGTTGGGAAAGATTTCAGTCTCCACTTGCTTCCTCAGTTGACTGCTCTGTTCTTAAACACCAATGTAAGCAGTATCCTAATCTAGGGAGTTCATATACTATGTGCACACCAAGTATTGTCTCTGTCATCTGAATAAGAAGCATCTTTATATAAATACATAACATCTTTTGTATTATACATACTTGGATGCTCATGTGATAAAACAGTTGGTAACTTTGTAATAGCTTTATTATTTACTTTTAATGGATATTCATTCAACTACAATTGTGTTACTAATATGTTGGCATTCATGAAGTTTTTTAATGTAAAAGAGGGCTTTCAAAAGTTGATTACAGCCGGGCGTGGTGGCATATGCTTGTAATCCCAGCATTTGGGAGGCTGAGACTGGAGGGAGGGTCCAGGTTCCCAGACAACCTCAGCTACCTAGTGAGGCACTCCGCAACTTAGTGAGACCCTGTTTCAAAAAAAAGAATAAAAAATAGGGCTGGGGGTGTAGCTCCGAGGTAGAATGCCCTTGAGTTCCATCCCCAGTATAAAAAAAAAAAAAAAAAAAAAGTTGATTACAGTTCTACTTAGTATGTTGCCCTTTGAAATAGACAAGACAGACTGGACCTGGATTGTGTTGTGTGGGGTCACAAGGAAAGGAAAGGAAAACACTTAGGTGGAAAATAGAAAAAAATAAAATAAAAGAGCACTCTTGGGAATGGAACAGATTAGGTAGTGGATGGCAGTGTCATTCCATAATCAGGGAATACTGGTGCAGTGAGTGCTCTGGTATGCCACCTTTCATGACTGAGATACTCCCCAGCTGCCAGAGGTGTGACCACTGACAGTTCTCAGCCAAGTACTTCTCCAGCAATTGTCCTCAGCCATACTGAGCCAGTTTTCCCCATGTTGCATTCCTTTCCTGGTGCAAGCCACCTCTTGAAACCAGTCTATAGGGGTATAAAGGCTTAGCCCCTTTGTCTTAAGGTGGCATAGTTCTTTCAGGTTACTCAACTCTAGCTCTCTGTTGCAATTTCTTCTGCCCAGTCCTGCTTCCCTCATCCCTCTTAGGTGTTGTTTTCAAGAGTAAAAAAAAAAAAAAAAAAGAAATCTTGAATGTAAATCTCAGTATCTATTTCCTAATGGATTTAATCCAGAAGTAGTCTTAAGAAAAAAGCTCTATGCTCATTTAGCATGTGTAAGGTCCTGAATTTGATCCCCAGCAACACACACACACACACACACACACACACACACACACACACACACACATATGTGCGTGTGCTAACAAGATCTCATCACTAGTGGTAGAGGAGCACCAATAGCCCCTGGCATGCTATGGAAATTGTAAAACTTACAAGTGGTAATCTGGAATGGACACAAGTGGGAAGGAATTCACAGCTGATGCGGTATCTCAGGGGTTTTAGGAAATAGTAATTATAAGAACTTTGGAATGTGTTAGCCACTGTGTAAGGTTCTCATCAATTCATTAAAGACAATGAAAAGATGAGAATAATTAATCACTAATATAAAACCAAGTATGAAAGCCACAGGACTTGTTTGGCAACCTGTAAAAGAAAATCTGAGCTGGGTGTAGTGGTGCACATCTGTAATCCCAGTATTTCAGAGACTGAGACAGGAGGCTAGTAGGTTCAAAGCTAGCCTCAGCAACTTAGCAAGGCTCTTGGAAACTTAGCAAGACTTTGTTCCCAAATTAAAAAAAAAAAAAAATAGGGCCGGGGGTGTAGTAGTTCATAGGTAGAATGTCCCTGGGTTCAATCCCCGGCAGCCCCACCCCTGCCCCATACACACACAATGAAAAAAAAAAAGGAAAGGAAATCTGAGCCAGACTATGAAACTCAATGGGTGTCTGAGTTCCACAGAAAGTTAAATTCTCAACCCCAGCAAGTCTGCTACATTGTCAAAGCCTTGATTGGGAAAAACAAACAAACAAAAAACAACTAACAGCTAGGATGCTGATATTTGAAATGGGGCAATCTGGGTTAAAATTTGACAATCTTAAATTTCCAGATTCTCCTGAACACTGTTGATCTATAGAAGCAGCTTGTCCTTCTCTGTTAAAGGCTGATGCTTCTCTCCCGGATGTATATAGAAGCTAGATGATGTAGAAGACTCTGCCTTGTAATAAAACAGATATTTCCCTTCACTTCTCATTGTTTTACCTTCTCCATTCCACCACTAAAGGGAAGGTTATTATCCACAAGTATAAACACCTGAAGGTAGAGATCATGGAGACCAACCTGAAGTCTATAGTCAGCCACAGAATGCATGGAGGATTCCTTATCTCACAGAGGAGGAAAAAGACTAAGCTTGGTTCATGGGTGGTCCAGCTGGTATGTGAGTGCAAGATAAAAATGGGCAGCTGCTTCACTATAGTGTAACTTAGGGGTGACCCTCACTACTGCCATGAGGGGATATTCTAACAACAGAGCAGTGCACAGTGCATCTGTTCATTCACTTTGTGGAGAGAAAGAAGAGGCCTGAGGTGAGGGCAGATAAAGATGCATGGGAAGCAGTGAGTAACTTAGCCAGTTGGTTAGGGACTTGACAGGGGAAAGATTGGAAAACTGGAAATGAAAGTGTCTGGAGAAAAGGTATGTGGACCAAGGCAGTGGAATGGGGTATGAACATCTTTGTTACATATGTTAATGCCCAAAGCCAGGTGTGGTGGTGCACACTTGTAATCCCAGTACTTGGGAGGCTGAGACTGGAGGATCCGGGTTCGAGGCCAGTCTCAGCTACTTAGTGAGGCCCTCCGCCACTTTGTGAGATCCTGTTTCAAAAAATGAATAAAAAAACAGGGTTGGGGGTGTAGCTCAGAGGTAGAATGCCCCTGGGTTCCATCCCCAGTACTGAAAAAACAAACATATGTTAATGCCCAGCAGAGAGCATTTCCCACAGGCACTAATTAACCAAACAGAATGATTTCCTCCAGTTGTTCTCAGCCAAAGAGCCTCTGCCCTCAGCTATCCTACTGTTGGCACAATAAATTCATGAAAAAAGTAGCCATGGGAGCAGAGATGGAGGCTAATCATGAACCCAACAGCACCAATTGTTCTAGCTACTGCAGCGCTGGAAGTCCAACCTGTGATGTACAGGAACCAAGGGTAAGCACTCTTTTCCCCTGTGGCACCAGCCCTCAAGGAGATCAACCAACCTTTTCCCCACAGAGAAAGAAAGATCACTTGTTTATCCCAGGGGTAAAATTTTGCTCTCTAGGTTATTCTAAAATTTCTTGCTCCCTAAGCCGGGCGTGGTGGCGCACGCTTGTAATCCCAGCATTTGAGAGGCTGAGACCAGAGGATCTGGGTTCTAGGCCAGCCTCAGCTACCTAGTGAGGCACTCCACAACTTAGTGAGACCCGATTTCAAAATAAAGAATAAAAAATAGGCCGGGCGTGGTGGCGCACGCTTGTAATCCCAGCATTCGGGAGGCTGAGACCGGAGGATCCAGGTTCGCGGCCAGCCTCAGCTCCTTAGTGAGGCATTCCACAACTTAGTGAGACCCGGTTTCAAATAAAGAATAAAAAAATAGGGCTGGGGGTTTGGCTCGGAGGTAGAACGCCCCTGAGTTCAATCCCTAGTACCG
>PVLC010045592.1:0-11733 GCA_004027655.1 Graphiurus murinus | reverse complement strand
CATCTAATGTGTCTTGAACACTGCACTGTGTTTGGGGGTTACAAAAAACAAGTTAAGATCCTCCCACCAAAGAAAAGATTTTTCTACCATTTAAATCTGACAGAAACATATCTCATTTGAAAGTGTCTTTCTTCTGTTTTCTGTTTTGAAAGACAAAACAAAATTTCACATTTGAAACAGAATAGCCCTCAAAAGAGAACCTAATTACTTGTTTTCCTGCTTAAGATGGAAACTTTAAAAGAGTTGTAGAACTGAAAGAATGTTCTACTCCAATCATTCCAAATTTGTAGTACTTGCAACAGGTTGATTTCTTTGATTTTTGTACCAACTGCCCCATATTCTCTCTCCCAGTCCAAGGGGATGAGTGCTTCTTAAATGAACTAAAATATACTTTGTTCTGAAAATCTTAGAAATTGATATCATAAACCCCTTAAGTTAATCAGCTGTAACACCAGCCTCACAAACCAACCAAAACTAAATTCAAAACTGCAAAATTGTTAATGCAGGACTACAAAACATCATAAAAACCTTGCATGCAGAAACTTTCTCTGCTAAAAATGGAAAGGAGAGAGGGAGGGGGGGGAGAGGGAGAGAGAGAGAGAGAGAGAGAAACCCTCGAAAACATACCATAAGCTGGGCGTGGTGGCGCACGCTTGTAATTCCAGCATTTGGGAGGCTGAGACAGGAGGATCCAGGTTTGCAGACAGCCTCAGCTACCTAGTGAGGCCCTCCGCAACTTAGTGAGACCCTGTTTCCAAATAAAGAATAAAAAATCGGGTTGGGGGTGTATCTCAGAGGTAGAGTGGCCCTGGGTTCAGCCCCTAGTACCACAAAAAAAGAAAGAAAGAAAACATACCATCACTGAGAAGCATCAATATGTAAAAACTTTGGAGTGTATTTTACTTTTAATCATATCATAATGTACTACATATATAAAATAGCTCATTGCAAATCATACCATACTTGTTTTTCAATTATAATGGGAGGAAAAAAACTTTCATATTGGTATACACCAGCATTTGGAGAACTTTTTGAGCAACCATATGGAGGGAGGGCTGGCTACCTTTTGTCCAGGGAGAGCCAGTGACAATCCAAATTACCAGGCAGCATAACCCCCATAGTAATAAAAGCAACTCAAATTAGCATTTACTTTACTTAGGGGTTTTGAAGAATAAGAAATATTGCTACCATTTTAAAAAGTGAAGCCAAGTGTGATGGCACATGCCTGTAATCTAAGTATTTGGAGGCTGAGATAGGAGGAGCACAGTTTCAAGGCCAGTCTCAGCAACTTAGTGAGACCCTCAGTAATTTAGGGAAACTCTGCTTCAAAATAAAATATAGAAAGGGTTGGGGGCATAGTTCAGGGAGAGGGTGCCCTGGGTTCAATCCCCTGTACCAAAAAAAAAGAGCAATAAATCAATAAATACCTGCACACCTCCTCCTTACATGCCACTCACCTCCACACTAACACACAGAGTCCTTGATAATAATAATTCTGCAAGATGAACAATTGGTGACTACTATCACTATCATCAAACCAAGCTTGCACACTTGTGATTTAGAAAGAGCTGGTTGCCCAAAAAGGGAGTCAGGTCAACGCTGCTGTCAGGAGAAAACTGCTTTCAAATGAAAAACACCCAGATATATTAACATAGAGAGTTGCAGTGGTTGACCAAATTAAACAATTTAGGATTTACCTTCAAATACTTTCTCTTGTGCCTCCCTTCATAACAGTGTAAGAATGTCAACCTCAGAACGATCAGGACCCTGCAAGACCCTGCAGGACAGCTGCAGCTTGCCCTGTGGACACAGCCTCCAACAAGTCCCCAACCCTCCCAGGTCACATCAGCATCCTCTGTAGGTAAGGTGGTCATCACACTCTTAGCCAAGGCAGTCACAGTCTACTGTTGTCCTGTCAAAATTATTATTAGCACCCTCTTTTTGTTCCAAAATGAGTTTTGGTTTAGAAAATAAATTACGTGGCCACTTTCCAATTGGAATGCTCTCCCCACCAACACACTTTTTCTGTACACTGCTCAGTGACAGCATCAGCTTTTGTATGGGGCATTTGCTCTCCACACTCCTATGATTATGCCTGGGCCTTATCTGTTGTTCCTGTGGACCAGTGTGGGTCCCTCTAGATGATGCATAGGCTGTCCAAGGTAAATGGATTATGCATGCCTTCCGCCTTCAAATGTGTGGAACTCTAATCTGCATTAGACATACCTGTGAATGTAGACTCAAAAATAGAAGAGAACTCTAATGTGGTGACCCTGTTAACGCACCCATACTAGATAATAATTACCTACAAGCTTAGGAAAGTTACTCAGCTACTCACGTATGAAATCTATTGGGATGCTCAATTCAAAATGTAAATAGAATAAAACTCACAAACCCCTTTATTTACTCATAACCATTAGTGACTGCACAAAAGGCATCAGAGCATGGCTCAAGTGTATTAGGACTGACATTTAGGTGTCAGTCTTGTATTTACAAATGCCATGATTCTGTCCAACTGTGGCATGTACACACCACCTCAAGACAGATTCCTGATGAGTATTGCTGGCTCATTTCCCAACAAAGGGGAACCATTCCTCAGGTCCCCCCTTGCAGCATCATTGCAGGTGCTAAAGAGCTTAGGCAAGAGGTCTCACCCACCTTGTTTCAAAGCCTGGCTCTGCCCTCTTATTAGCTCCTCTACTTTGAACAATCACTTAACCTCAGTCTGTTTCCTGCTCTGTGAAGTAGACGATAGTAAGCAACTCGTTGGCACTACTGCACCAAAAGAGCGGAGTGGGGTGCCTCATACCTGGTAAGCTTCCGGTCATTATCTAACAAATTCATACTGTGCTAATTAAGTGCCAGGCCCTATAACTATATTAATTCATTGAATCCTCATAACAACTCCAGTAGAGACACAAAAAAATGGTATTAGCCCCATATTACAGGTAAAGACCTGGCACATAAGAATCCAAGTTCCCTGCCCAGAGCCCTGGAGTTGGTTACAGCCCAGTCACTCTAGCTTCAGACTCATGCTCCTCACCACTCTGCCCAGCTGCCACTAGGATTTGAATGTGTCCCCTCCAAAATTTAGAGGTCTTAAAGGTGTTATGGTTTCTATTTGGAATGGGATGTCCCTCAGAGTCTCATATGTGCAGAGGTAGGTACATGAGGGTGATTAGCTCATACGCTCCCTGACCTCATTGGTGGATTAATCCATCAATGGCTGAATGGACTACTGGGAGGTAGGAAGTAGGTCGCCAGGGGAAGGCCCTGGAAGGGTTTACCATCCCCCCCCCCAGCTCCCTCTCTCTCCTTCCTGGCTACCATGAGCTGAGCAGCTCTCCTGTACCAGAGCCTTCCTCCATGATGTTCTGCCTCTCCTCAGGCCCAGAGCAACAGCGCCCTTCGACCACACTCTGAGTCCTCTGAAACCAAGCCACAGTCAACCTGTCCTCTTCTAAGTTTTCCTTGCCAGGTACCTTGCCCACAGTGATCAAAAGCTGACAAATAAAAAGGGGAGGAGCTGGGCATCGCAGTTCACACCTGTAATCCCAGTACTTGGGAGGCTGAGACAGGAGGATCACAGGTTCAAAGACAGCCTCAGCAAACAGTGAGACTCTCATCAACCTAGCAATACCCTGTTTCAAATAAAAAAATAAGATAGGGTTGGGGGTGTAGATCAGAGGTAGAATGCCCCTGGGTTAAATCCTCAGTATTACAAAATAAATAAATAGAAAGAAAGATAGATAGATAGATAGATAGATAGATAGATAGATAGATAGATAGATAGACAGACAGACAGACTTTAAGGTCAGGTCATCAAGGAGACTAGATGTATCTCAGTATCAGAGCACTTGCCTAACATGTACAAGGATTCAATCTCTAGCACCACAAAGAAATTGAAATAAAAGTCAGGATTAGGCCATGAGGATTCCTCCTTCAAGAGTGGGAATAAGGTCTTCTAAAAGAGGATTCACACTGCATTAGACCAGCTAGCTCTTCTGCCCTCTACCATGAGGATACAGCAATCCTTCCGTACCCTCATCCCCCGAGAATGCAGTCCTCATCAGACAATGGAACCTGATGGCACCTTGATTTTGGACTTCTGCATCTCCAGAACTGTAAGAAAATAAATTTCTGTTCTTTATTAATTACTTGGTCTTGGTTACTTTGTTATAGCAGCACAAGGTGAACTAAGAAGCTGCTATTCTATTCTTCTACATTGGTTGAGCCCACAGATGGAATAATTACAGCCCATTAATACCAATGCTCTGGGACCTGAGTTAGAAGTCCCATAGGTAGTGTCTAAAACACAGACTAGGACACAGGATAGTTACTGTTACTGTGATCTGCTGATACAACCAATGCCCAATTATTCAGATGAATCCTGCATTGTCTATTACTTAAGAAAACATTCTCTTTATTTTCCCTTTTGCGCTGATTCAAATAAACTTGGAGAGAAGATGAATTCAACAGCACAGGATCTGAAGCAATGCCAAATTATTCCAAATGGAAGTGTTTCAAAGGGGAGGAGAAGCCCTGGTGGAGGGACGGAGGAGGCCTAGGGAGGGAGGCAGGTAGAGGGAGGGAGATTGATGAAGTAAACACTTCGATGGACACGATGTACATACACAAAATTATAAATGCCAACCTCAATATCAGGGGAGGGAGCAGGGCAGGAGTTAGTGGGAGGCTCACTGAGTGTTGTATGCATGTATGTCTCTCTTGCTCTAAACTTCATCAGGATATGTGATTACAATGCACCAAAAAGAGGGGGGAGCCTTCTACTTTCACATTTAGAAAAGACAAATTATTCAAACTTAACTTTGGAGACACATTCAGTCGAAAACCATAACTTACCAATAGCTTGAAGGATTTCCTAAGTCCATGAGAATGTGTTATGAGTCGAATCATGTCCCTCAAATACATGTTGGAATCCTAACCCTCATACCTCAGGATGTGACCTTATTTGGAGACAGGGCCTTCACACAGTCAACAAGTTAAATGCAGTCATTTGAGTTAACCCTAATCCAATACTACTGATACACTTATAAAAAAAGGAATGCTGCTTAGTGAGGCACTCTGCAACTTAGTGAGACCCGGTTTCAAAATAAAGAATAAAAAATAGGGCTGGGGGTATAGCTCGGAGGTAAAATGCCCCTGAGTTCCATCCCCAGTACCACAAAAAAAAAAAAAAAAAAAAAGGAATGAAGCCGGGCGTGGTGGTGCACGCTTGTAATCCCAGCATTCGGGAGGCTGAGACCGGAGGATCCGGGTTCACGGCCAGCCTCAGCTACTTAGTGAGGCACTCCGCAACTTAGTGAGACTTGGTTTCAAAATAAAGAATAAAAAATAGGGCTGGGGGTATAGCTCGGAGGTAGAACACCCCTGAGTTCAGTCCCCAGTACCGCAAAAAATAAATAAATAAATAAAGGAATGAAGCACTGATACATGCCACAACATGAATGAACCTTGTAAATATTATGCTGAGTGGAATAAGTCAGAGACAGAACGCCAAAACATTTATATTAAAATAAATAGAATATGCAGATTCTTAGAGCCAGAGTAGATTAGAGGTTAACAGGATTGGTGGCAAGGAAGAAATGGGGAGTGACTGCTTCATGGGTACTGAGATTTCACTTGGAGTGATGAAAATATTTTAGAGGCAGACGATAGTTATGGATCTCAACACTGTGGAGGTACTTAATGCCACTGAACTGTACACTTAGTTGTTAAAAATGGCAAACTTCATGTTATATATTTTATCATAATAAAAAATGCAAATAATAGATCTTGGGGAGGGGGGCTGGAGTCCAGACACAGACACACACACATATAAGGAAGATAATGTGAAGAGCCACAGGAAGAAGACAACCTCCATAAACCAAGGAGAGGGGACTGGAACAGATCCTTCCTCATGGCAACCAACCCTGATGACATCTTGATCTCAGATTTCTATCTTCCAGAACTACAAGAAATAAATATCTGCTATTTAAGCCACTCAGTTTGTGATCTGTTGTCATGGCAGCCCTAAAAAACTAATACAAATTTCAGTACCAGGAGTGGGGTTGCTTAAATCCAAGACCTAGCTGTACAAGAACTGAGGGCCAACCAGTAGACACACACGTAAGCTGATGTTGGTTAGACAATGAGCAGAGACAGGATTCTTAACACAAGACCAGAAGATCCCTGTTATTGGCCACTGGAAGGTCCACATGCTCTGCCTAGAGGTTTGGTGTGGTTCACCAGCCACTGCCAGGTACCAGGTCCTAGCTGAATAGTGCCCAAACTCTGCTTCCCACAGAGGAAAGGCCAAGCCACACAGCTCAGCAAACATCTGCTTCCCCTGTCCTCTCTATCTGACTTTCTGAGGAACCACTGAGGGGGCTCCACTCTCTCTGTGGGGCCATCAGTCCATTGGAGCTACAGAAGCCCCTCCATTTTCCCCATCCAGCTCAGCCTCTTCATCCAGCCCCACCCAGGGTAAGCAAGCCCGTTGCTCTAGATTCTCAACTTGAAACTCCTGTCACCCTTATGTTGACAGCAGTCTCAAATGATCCCCCTGGTACCGCCTCAGGTCCTAGGAGATGGAACAGATACATGTCAGTACAGTTTCCCCTCAACTTCATTAACCCCTCTCCTATTTGGCAGAGGTGTAGCAAATGAAGCCAGTTGAACCTGAGCAGTTCTCCTGAAAAAGCAGAAGGTCTTTTCTGCATACTCTCTTCTTTTTCCTAACCTCAAGCCTTCCATAACAAATAACCTATTGGCCGAGGGACCCCAACGCCTCTGTGCTACCTCTGGTCAGCTACCTGATGAAGACATCACTCTGCCTTCTTAAATCCTACCCCTCCATGTCCTCAGGGATCACCATTCTGGGTTTGGTGTCACGGAAAGAGAGGATACAAACAAGGATACCAGGGAGGGTTTCCGCTCTGAAAAATGTTACATGTACATTCAACCATCTTGAGCTAAATCCTCTGGATTTGTAGAATTGCTTCTACTACTGAGGTTTACTACTTCTATGGTTTCAGTCCATTAAGGGGGAGGAAAAAAAAAGAAAATGTACAGGATATAAATAAAAAACAGAAGCGGCAATGCCAGATATGTATCTGACTACATTTTTCTTAATGTAAAACATATATCTCCTCATTGCCTTCCAACAGCTCTTGCCCTGTAGCTGAAATAGAGATACCTTTATTTTAATAAGCAAGAGAAAAGAATCCTTTATGCAGTGTTGGCTTGAAAGCACCAAGTATCTAGCCACACCAAGGATCAAATAACCTCAAATTGACCAATTAAAACCTTAACCATTTCTGGTATAATCAAAGAATATTCAATAACATGGGGAAAACATTTGTACATCAATGTTAAGGGGGAAAGGTGGAATTCAGAATTATATGTTATGTAAAGTATATATAATCACACAATGGTTCTATACATGCATAGAAAGAAGAAAACATTTCAAATAATGGTAATTATAGCTGAGGGATAGCTTCCAGGTGACTTCAGCACCTTTTGCATTTTCCAAATTTACTAAAATGAGCTTGCCTTTCTTTTTTGATCATAGAAAAACATTCTATTTTATCCTAACCATTTATCAATAATATATAGACTTTATAAGCATATGAATACCTGATTATTTTTATATACAAGGCTGCCAACCCATTTGATAAAACCGTATCCCAAAAGTCATTACAAATTCTATACTAGAAGCTTGAAATATATATCTGTAAATGAAATTAAAGGGAATACATGGGCCGTTATTACTTAGGCAAGGATAGATTTTGGTAACTGATTCTGTCTCCATGTGCCACTAGAAACATATCCTCTCCCTTTATGTCTTCTCTTGCTTTCTCTGGGTGTATAAAATGACAGCTTATGCAGAAATCAAGTTGAGGTCAAATTACCAATATTCTATGGGGCTGGAGGTCAGAATTATCTTCATAAAGGGCCCTGAGGCCCAGAGCAAACTTCTATTTATTCAGCATTCTACTTCTCAATTATAGCAAACAAAAAGAAAAAAGGAGAAATGAGGAAACAGGGTCCCAAGCTGAGAGTTTAACCTATGTTTTCAAAAGATCATGAGAAAAAAAAAAAGGCATAAACAGGGACAACCAGAGTATGAGTTAGAAGTTCCCTGCATTTTGTAAACATTTTTAAAGGCAAATATCTGATTAGTGTGACTCAGTTTGAATAATTGCAGTTGCGTGATATTAGAGAGAAAAACAAATTGTACACTGATAGGGAGCAAAGATATCCTTTGTATGTTTTTCTGGGCTCCCTATATTTGTTATTTTTTTAATTGAATGAACACCTACAATGTGCTGGTCCGATGCTAGCAACATGTGACATCATGATGAGTAAAGCTGGCCCTGGACCCTGGAAGAATGAAGACACTTCTCTCCCACTTGTTGATTTGGGGTTTTACTTCATGTGTGGAAGCAAAATTCACCTTCTAGAAAGACCTGGTAATGAACATTGGGTGAACTGTGTAGAGTGCTTACTCTGGCTTTAACCAAAATGCACCTGGATTGTGGATTCCTGCAAACACTGAAAAGTCAGGCCCCACGTGATGCAGGTCATAGGACACTGCCTTTCCCATCCTTATCCACTCTTCCTGCTGCTACTCCAAGCTGCCTTGTGTAAAGAAGCTGGTTGTTCTGGTTCCTCCAGGGCAGTGGAACACTATTCCTAATGAGCTGCCCTAACAGTTTGTATTGTTTTTGTACATACCTTGCTCCTTTGATCTCCTCTATACTTCACAATATCTTTGAAAGTTGGATGAAAAAGGAAATGTTATATGAGCTGAGATGTAGAATTTCTAAAGCCTGACAACTGGAGACCAAATTTCACTTTGATACTTCCTACCTACTGTGCTATGGTTTGATGTGGTTTATTAGCTCCAAAACTCAGGTTGACACTGGGTCCCCAGTGTAACAGTGATGAGAGGTGGCAGGATCCTTAAGAGGTGTTTAGGTCATGAGAAGCCCTCATGGAGGAAATAATGTTGCTCTCTCAGGCCTGGGCCAATTCTCACAGCACTGAATTAGCCGCCATGGGAGCAGGTCGTTATAAGGTGAGGCTACCCCTCGTGTTTCCTTCCTTCTGCACGTACCCACTTGCCCTTCAACTTTTGCACCACATTATGAAGCAGCATGAGGCCCTCACCAGCTGTGGCCACCCAATCTTGGATGGCCTCCAGATCTTAGATGGCCTCCACCCAATCTTGGATAGGCTCCCATCTTCCTGGCCTCCAGAACCATGAGCTAAATACACTTCTTTTCTTTATAAATTGCCCAATCTCATTCGTTGTATTATAGAAACAGAAAACAAACAAAGATAGTCATCCCTCTCCTACTCAGGGCCACCATGGCACCAAAGGGCTCCTTCAAAACCTCAAGTCTAATCATGATAGTCTCCTGCCTGCTTCTTTCCAATGGCAACATGCCACCTACCAAGAATAGTCCGATTGACCTTTCTGGTTCCCAGCTGACTGCTCCCTTCTCCCATGGCCAATATAACAGTCCCGTCAAAATGTCTGCACATCAGAATCTCTACAGCCAGGTCACCGCACCTCCTCAGCAGAGCAGCTCCTGCTTGTCCTCCAAAGGAGCGCAAGTATTCCACTGTCTGTGAAACATGCTTCCTAGAAAAACTCTGTTATTAGAAAAGACATTTAAATTTGTATCTTCCCTGAAGGAGAGAGGAAGGATAGGCATGGCCCTAGAAAGGTATGCCCATTTTAGAAAAATTTCATGATTTTTTATATATATATTACCCAGTAACTACTGATAAAATTTGGTTCTGTACTACTTGTTGATTTCACTCTAAGAGTCCCAGGAAAAGAGACCAGTTGTGGACCTAAATCAGAGTTGGCAACATTTCCATGAAAAAATGTGCACAGAAACCAAAAGCACATTTAATGTGTTCAGTCTTTGTTGAATATTCTTTATGCAGAAGTGCTTCTTCCATTTCCATTACTACCCTCAAGAACTTGAGGGATGGGGTGGGTACTCTGAGGGTTAAGCTGGAAAACCATTGTACAATGAGTACATAAAGCACGTGTAAGAGAGAGTAGCTTCCAGGTCTGTGAGATCTATGTGGGTGGATTAACATGTCTAAAGAGGGTGATTGGCCATGGATGCTGCCCAGCCTCACAGGCAAATTTGGGCAGGGTCCATCTATGTCCTGTACAGAGAAGAGGGACCTGGCCCAAGGAGTCCACCTGCCTGGCCTATGGACAGCTATATCTAAGTGGAGTGGATTGGTTTGCTATGGCTGCCGTAACAAATGGCCATAAGTAGCTAAAAACAACAGAAATGTACTTTTTCACAGTTCTAGAAGCCAGAGATGTTGTATCAAGTTGTCGGCAGAGCTGTTTCCTTCTAGAGACTGTGGGATACTCCATCCCACGTCTCTTCCTAGCTTTTGATGGCTGATGGAAACCTTTGGCATTCTGTGGTTTGTTTCGTAACTCCAGTTTCCACCTGTCTTCACATGGCCATGATGTCTTCTAAGAGCACATAATTTGTAACTTCTTGTTGTCCTTAGGATCCACCCTCATCCAGGATGACTTTATGTTGAGATTCTTAATTACATCTTCAAGGAACCTTTTTCCAAATAAGGCCACGCCCACAGGTTCCAGGTGTACATACCTTTGGAGAAGGCCACTGCTCAGTGCACTACAGAGAGCATGCATCGCTCTAATTGAAACTTTATCACTAACACCTCCAGTTCTGAACCCAACCAAGGGAGTGGCTCCACTTCCTTCCGATTGTGAGTTCACCCCCAGGTAGTGCAACCTACCTAGAGTTCTTGAGAGTCCAGCCCCTCTGCAGTTTTATTTCTTATGGAAAATCAGTGAACTGAAATTCGGTTTTACACTTGAGTCTCACACATGAAGTCATCATGTCTCTGTGCTAGAGAGAAAAGTAACCTCTGAATGGGTTGACCCACTCCTCTTTCCGAGCCTGCCAACCTGACGCCAAAGCCAATTTTGGTAAATCCCCTAAGGTAAGCTATCCAGGGAGGTTCCTGAAAGGTTGCTTGCCAGCCTTTCTGCAAACAACCCTCTCCTACATCTGGCCAAGCTAGGACAGAGAAGCAGAGAGGACCAGATCTCCCTGTTAAGCCTGTAGTTACCCCGGATCCTTTCACACTAGGTCTGTGCTAACCATGGGTGTGCATGGTAGTGTATATAGTAGTGTGACCCTTTGGACCAGTAGTCTGGAAGATTAAGATGGAGCCAGGCAAGACTGTGGATTAAGAGGCAGAGAAGAACCTTAAAAACTATCCTGACTCCTAACAAACCATCTGAGAGTGAGCAACAGCCACTGTCCAAACACAAGGGTGACTCATGGCCAGGTGTCCACTGCCCAGAAGCACGGTTCTCCTTCACTGGAATCTGACATGCAATCCACCCTCCTTTAACGCACTCTGCAGTACGCCATTGAAGCCAAAAAAGGTTCTTTCAAAGTTCTCTCCAGCTACTATCAAAACATCCAACAGGAATATCTACACAGAGACTTCTTAACCCATGTTGTATTGCTGATTTTGTTCTTGCTGATGGTGTTTTTGAATTTCTAAAGGAGTTGGCTTCCTGGAGAAGATGGTAGTTTTCCAGTGATTAGAACTGTAAAAAGAAAATTAAGATTTTTATGAATTAAAGATTTTAAGAATTAAGATTGGAACTGTTCTGTATGATGGGAAAAGGACTAAGAATTAAGA
>PVLC010045591.1:0-11766 GCA_004027655.1 Graphiurus murinus | reverse complement strand
AAGTATCTTTTTATAGAATTGGTAACATTCTTATATATTAGAAGAAAATTTCACTTGTTGCATTCTATTTTTAATCTATTTAATTTCTACTTGTTACTTAAATTGTTGCAATCAGTAGAAGGAATATATCAGGTTGCTTCAAGAATTACAAAACTTTCTAAAGCCTTTAAAAAGGAATCTTTTAAAATAGCAAAAATGGGATAGAACGGGTTTCTCCCATTCTATAAGCTTTCTCTTTAGACTCTTGATGGTTTCCTTTGATGAGTAGAAAACTTTTAGTTTAATGCCATCCCACTTATTAATTCTTGTTTTAATTTCCTGAGTTTTGTGGATCTGGTTGAGGAAGTTTCTACCTGTGCCTATATGTTGGAGTGTTGGACCTATGCCTTCCTCTAGTAGCTTCACAGTCTCTGGTCTAACTTCCAGGTCTTTCATGCATCTCAAGTTGACTCTTGTGCAGGGTGAGAGGTAAGGATTTAGTTCCATTTTACTACAACTGGATAACCAGCTTTCTCAACACCATTTAAGGCTTTTCCCCAATGCATGCTTCTGTCACCTTTGTAAAAAATCAATTGGCTATAAGTGTGTGGATTTGTTTTTGTACATTGTCTTCTGTTCCATTGTTCTATGTGTCTGTTTTTGTACCAATACCATGCTGTTTTTATTACCATAGTTCTGTACTATAATTTGAATACAGGAATTGTCATGCCTCTTACATGGCTCTTATTGTTGAGAATTGCTTTGACTATTTTGGGTCTTTTGTTTCTCTATATGAAACATATGACTGATTTTTATATGTCTATGAAGAATGATATTGATATTTTGATAGGGATTACATTGACTCTGTAGATCACTTTTGGCAAAATGGCCATTTTGATAATATTTATTCTGCCTATTCAATAGAAAGAGAGATATATCTTCTGAAATCTTCTTTAATTTCTTTCTTCAGTGTTTTATAATTTTTATTATAGAAGTCTTTTACCTCCTTGGTTAAGTTTATTCTAGATATTTTGTTGATTTTGAGGTTAATTTATTTTATTTATTTTTTCTTTTTTTATTAATTGGTGCATTGTAATCATACATCTTTGTTAGGTACAAGCTGATAAAGGCATATATGCACACATTTCTCATTTAACCCCTTCTCTAATTCCCACCCCACTCCCTCACCCTCCCTCCTTCTCAAGTTCAGTTTAGTGATTGACTTTGATATATTTGTGAAAGTACATCATGTGCATTAAGGTGTCTCCCCCCACCCCCGATTTTGAGGTTATTTTAAATGGAACATTTTTTCTGTATTTCTTTCTCAGTGGATTCATGGTTGGTATATAGAAAAACTACTGATTTTTTTTTAGGTTGATTTTGCCAGGTACTTTGCCAACTATCTATCTAATAGAGGACTAATAAATAGAATATATAGGAACTTAAAATACTTTACACTAAAGTAAATAACACAGTCAAGAAATGGACAATTGAGTTGAATAGACACTTCACAAAAGAAGAGATACAAATGGCTAATAAATATATGAAAAAAATGTTCGACATCATTAGAAATCAGGGAGATACAGATTATCAAGAATGGAAATTATCAAGAAGTCAAAAAACAATAAATGTTGATGAGGATGTGGAGAAATCGGAATGCTTCTACACTGTTGGTGGGATTGCAAATTATTTCAACCATGATGGAAATCAGTGTGGAGATTCCTCAGAAAACTGAAAGGCATCCACCATATGATCCAACTCCATACCACTCCTTGGTATCTTTCAAAAGGTGCCAAAAATCAGAGAACTAAAGTAATACCTGCATACCCATGTTAACAGCAGCACAATTTACAATAGCCAAATTATGTAATCAACCTAAGTGTCCATCAACAGATGAATGGATTACAAAATGATAGAATATCCACACAGTATAATTTTACTCAGCAATAAAGAAGAACAAAATTATGTTATTTGCAAGAAAATGGAAAGACCTGGGGAATATTATGTTAATTATGATTAGCCAGTCACATAAAGTAAAGAGTCATATATTTTCTCTAATATGCACAAACTAGGGAGTAATTGGGATACCAGAGGGACTCCACATAATGGAGGGAAAACCTCACTGGAGCGAGGGAGATGGTTTAAGAAAAGGGAAGGGGGAAGATTGAGGCTCATTAATGGAAATACTACCATTGACTATGTGTACATATGTGAAAATACCAATGTCAATCTCAGTACTCTGTATTGGGAAGGGGGGAGATGGGAAAGCTCATGGGGGGCACCAAGTACTGTGTGCATGTATGTCACTGTCCACATGGTTTACATTATGATTAGAGACTATAATGCATGAATAAAAGCATATTTAAAAATGACTTTGAAGGCAGGAGCAAAACAAAAATTAAAAGACACTGTATTATAATTATTATAATAATATTATTTTATTCTTATAGCAGACACTACTATTCCTCTCTCTCTCTCTCTCTCTCTCTCTCTCTCTCTCTCTCTCTCTCAGCACTGGGAATTGAACCCAGGAACATTAGCTTTTTTTCTTTTTAAGCAGGGTCTCACTATATTGCTGAGAGTCTTGCTATGTTGCTGAGGCTGTCCTCAAACCTGTGGTCCTCCTATCTCAGCCCCCCCATGTACTGGAGTTACAAGTGTGTGTCACCTCACCCTGCCTGTTCCTATCTATTCTCACAGATGAAGTAACTGAGACAAAGAGGAGTTAAGTGACTTGTCAAAGACTGACCTCATGAGTCAGGACTCAAACTCAGTACTTCTGGCTCTGGAATTCACCCTTTTATTTCATCTATACCTTCTCATATTTACACCACAAACCTTAGACCACAAAATAAATGGGAACATACCTCTCAAACTTCCTGATATGTAGTAATGTTTAGTGAATCTGAATTTAATTTTACTTTTAAAATCCACCCAAAGCAAAACTTATTTGAATGACATAATCTTTCTCCATGAACATTTTTACAAACTGGATTCTCCTTCATAGTTTATAAAAATAAGAGAAATGCATTTTATGGAAAGGTAAGTGGTCAAAGACATTCAGCTTGTAGTCTGAAAGACCTTGTATATCATCCTTTCTATCCTCACAACAAGAAAAAAAAAAAAGCTAAAATCTGAGAATAAGCCTAAAATGGTAGCACATGCCTGTAATCCTAGTACTTTGAAAGCTGAGACAGCAGAATCACAGGTTCAAGGAGAGCCTCAGCAAGGTGAAACTCTCATCAACCTAGCAAGACCCTGTTTCAAAATAAAAATTTAAAAAATAACGCTAGTGGTATAGCTTGGTGGTAGGATGCTCCTGGATACAACCGTAGTAACACAAAAAATAAATATAAATAAAACCTGAGCGTCAAAAATCTCCTTGAACTCATCAGAAAATTGAGGTTGCAGGGCAAACTTCCATCCTTCAAAACCTGGAGAGATAAGCTTAGGAATAGTAGCCCCTGTCTGGAGCCAGTATTACAGCTAAAGCAATCTCAGTCATAACTCTTTAAACTGTTATTTATGAATTGCTGTAGACTCAGGGAAGACTAGCTTGAGAAGGAAATAATATAGAGGCCAAATATTTGGGAAGTCTACTTACTGCCTTATAACTCTTACTTCCAGGAACTTTATCAGGGTATCCCTAGGCAAACTGCAGAAAAATCCCTTCAGTCTTCTAGCAAAGGTGGAGGGAAAGAATAATTTCAAAATATTCCCAGGGCTCTCTGTTCCCCTTAATAAGGCTTGCTCTATGGAAACTATTTTGTAAGAGCCTAACTTGCTAAGGTTTACTAATCAGCCTGGGAAAGGAAAAACGACCAACTCAAGTTCATTTAAAGACTGACACCTTTCCATAGGAGTATAAAACATGCCCCATTCCCATACCCGACCACCATATCAAGAGAGATCCAGGACCATAACAGACAACTGTGGTTTCAATAGGCCCTATTTAATAAGTATCTAGGATACCGAGACAACAGCAGAGCCAAAAACAAGAACATAAGAAATGTTAGGCTCTCACAGCTTGGCCTCCACAAATAATAATACAGCCTCACCCCTAGCCAGATGAAGGCAAAAATCACTCTAAAGGCCTATTCACTTACTTTTACCTTATTTACAGTTTCAGATATGGCACATATGAATGCTATTGTATCAATAATTACTCTAAATGGGAATAGTCTGAATTGATCAATTAAAAGACAGAGATGGTCAAAGTAGATAAAAATATAAGACTCAAACTATATACTGTCAGCTGGGCATGGTGATGCATGCTTGTAATTCCAGTACTTGGGAGGCTGAGATAGGAAGATCCGGGTTCGAAGCCAGCCTCAGCTACTTAGTGAGGCCCTTTGCAAATTAGTGAGACTCTGTTTCAAAATAGAGAATAAAAAATAGGGCTTGGGGTGTAGCGCAGAGGTAGAGTGACCCTGAATTCAATCCCTAAGTACCACAAAACACACACACACACACACACACACACACACACACACACACACACACACACTGTTTATAAGAAAGATAAGTAGTTGAGCTCAAAATTGTTGTTTCAAAGGAAAACTTTGTATTCATCTCCCTTAATAATGACTTTTCCCTTCATAGATTATTATAGTATTTTATACCAAGTGTTTTCCTTAAAATACTTTGCATGCCAAAAAATGAAAATCCAATTCATATTGGATAAGCAGAAAAGAAAACATCCCAGATCATAGAAATCCATATCCCAAAACTTGGGGTCTTGGCCCCTCCTGGAGCTCAAACCCTATCACCAGAAGCTTGTTTGTTTGTTTGTTTTCTGTTTTTCCATTTCATTTATTGTCTGTGGTCTTATATCAGACAAGTTTAAAGGTTGCTAGAACTGGCCAGGTTCAAAGTCAACCAAAAAAGTGAGAGATTTCCCCCACTATTTGGAACCAAACTCATCTTGCTTCATTATTCTAAATGGCTTAGATGCCCATCCCCAAATCTACCATAATAACCTGAACAATGTATGGAATACACTGTGTGGGTTGGATGTATATGGCGTAAAACACAAGTGAGAGGAACTGTGATTTTCTGGAAGGAAAATGCAACAGAACAAGTCACTGACGTTAGGCCACAAAACTACTACATGTAGTTGAACTAAAACATCAGAATTTTTTCTACGTCATATTCAATTTGTTCATTATTTAGTTTACCTGGTTTCTAGTATAATTATAAAATTTGAGCTAATTTAATTCAAATAATACTGAACTGAAAGAATACTAATTGAAATAAATGGAACAGGTAAATGTCAGCGATTTCTCTTAACTGCATGATTTTTTAGGTAGTAGCATTAGCAAAGATTATGAAAATAAACTGGCTTTCATTCTGTCCTCGAATGCAAAATTAGCAATAGTTTAAACAGGAATCAATACAGAAATAAGTTATAATCACCTAAAGTATTTTTCCTAGTATTTTTAATTTTAAATTTGACAAATGAATAGTTTTGTTCATTAGTGTTTGAGCTTTTTATCATAATGCTGCCACATTTGTATTAAAGTTCTATATAATACTGATAAATATTTCACCAAGAAAATATGTAGAAGAACAATTATAAGCATTTCAGAAATATCTCTTGACATTTTTAGAATGAATTCACGTCAGGTTCACCCTCTTCTGCATTTAAGCATGACCTTTTCATATTAAGAGATTATATCAGATAAGTTATGGCACTTCAGAGATGGCTAATTAAAACATCTTCCAGAAAGCAGGAAGACAGAGAAAGAGGGTAAAATGGGAAGAAAAGATAAACGTATTTTTCTTCTGCATTTTAATCCAATTAAGAAAATTTATTCAATGCATTCTTTATTCCTCAAATGAAGCATAATCATCCCTTACATATTGGACATCAACTCAAATGATGTGGAAGAACACTTGTTACACTAAAACACCCAAGGAATATTGAATCAGAGTAAGAGTCAAATGTATGAAAAATACGGATCTTGCATAAGGACTGAATTTCCTACACATTTATAAATTACAGAAAAATCAGCACTTTATACTTTACTCTCAAAAAGCTATGCTACCCAAATTTAAAACTAGCCAAATCTATAAGATGAAAACATCAGTTTTATGTTTTGGTAACATCTCTAAAATGAAAACATTAGCCAAGCATGGTGGTGCACACCTGTGATCCTAGTACTTGGGAGGCTGAGACAGGAGGATTGTAGGTTCAAAGTTAACATCAACAACTTTAGTGAGGCTGTCAGCAATTTAGCTAGACCTATTTAAAAAAAAAAAAACTCTGGCAGAGAGTATAGCTTGGAGATAAAATGCTCCTGGGTTAAATCTCCAGCAACACACACACACACACACACACACACACACACACACACACATACACACACACACACAGAGTTATTGTTAGCAAAATCAGAAATTAATGTCAAGTAATTCTTCTCAAAACTAGCAACAATGGTCAAAAAATTCACATAGAAGAATAAAAGACCCATAATAGTTAAAGCAATTCTGAGCAATAAAGATAATACTGGAGGCATCACAACATCTAATTTCAAATTATACTACAGAGCCTATAGTCATAAAAACAGCATGGCATTGGCATTATAAAAAAAATATAGACCAAAGACATAGAATAGAAGATACAGAAATAAAACCACACAGCTAGTCATCAGATACTTGACAAAGTTGCAAAAACATACATTGATGATAGTCTTTTTAACAAACGTTCTGGGAAAACTGGATATCCATATGTAGAAGAATAAAAGTAGATCCTTACCCCTCACTCTACACAAAAGTCAACACAAAGTCTATCAATTCTATTTTCCTACAAATGGATAACTAACTTTCCCAACACCATTTTTGAAAAGGCTATCTTTTCTTCAATGTATGTTTTTGACAATTTTGTAAAAAATCAATTGGCTATAAGTGTGTACATTTGTTTCTGCATCTTCTATTCTGTTCCATTGGTCTATGTGTCTGCTTTTGTGCCAATACCATGCTGTTTTTATTACAATAGCTCTGTAGTATATTTTGAAGTCAGGAATTATGATGCTCCCTGCATGGTTCTTATTGCTGAGAGAATTGCTTTGGCTATTCTGGGTCTTTTGTTTTTTCATAAAAACAATTTAGGATTTATTTTTCTATCTTGGAGAAGAATGACATTGATTTTTGATAGGGCTTACTTGCATCTTTACCTATCATCCTGCACAAGAATCAACGCAAGATTGATCAAATACCTGGAAATTAGAGCAGAGACTTTGAAATTACTAGAGGCAGGCATAAGTCCAACATTCCGGTATATAGACACAGGTAGAAAGCTTTTCAATAAGACCCCCAATGCTCAGGAAATTAAAACAAGAATTAACAAATGGGATAGCATTAAACTAAAAAGTTTCTGTTCATCAAAGGAAACCACCCAGAGTATAGAGAGCCTACGAAATGGGAGAAGATCCTTGCCATCTATTCTTCTGACACAGGACTAATATCTAGAATATACAAAGTACTTAAAATACTTAACACTAGCCAGAGTGATGGCGCACGCTTGTAATCCCAGCATTTGGGAGGCTTAGACTGGGGGATCCGGGTTCATGGCCAGCCTCAGCTATCTAGTGAGGCATTCCGCAATGTAGTGAGACCCTGTTTCAAAGTAAAGAATAAAAAAATAGGACTGGGGGTATAACTTGGAGGTAGAATGCCCCTGAGTTCAATCCCCAGTACCGCAAAAAAAAACAAACAAACAAAAAAACACTGTTACACAAACTAATAGCCCAATCAAGATAAGTACAATTGAATTAAACTAAATAGATATGTCACAAAAGAAGAAATATAAATAGTCAATACACACATGAAAAATGTTCAACAGCATCAGCAATCAGGGAGATGCAAATTAAAACTAAACTGAGATTCCATCTAAACAAAATTAGAATGACAATCATCAAGAATCAAGCATCAATAAAGGTCAGCAAGGATGAGGAGAAGTAGAACTCTTCTACATTGTTGGTGGGATTGCAAATTAATGCAGCTGCTATGGAGATCAGTGTGAAGATTTCTCAGAAAATTGGTAATGGATCCACCATATGGTCCAGCTATACCACTCTTGGGTATCTTTCCAAAGGGACCGAAATCAGAAATTATAGTAATATACTCATATCCATATTTACTGCAGCACAATTCACAACAGTCAAATACGGAATCAATCCAGGTATCCATCAACAGATGAATACATCACACAATTATGAGATATACACACAATGAACTTTAACTCAACCATAAAGAAGAATGAGATTATATAATATACAGATAAATGGACAGAACTGGAGGATATCATGCGAAGTGAAATAAGCCAGTCTCTGAAAGGCAAGGGTTTTATGTTTTCTTTCATAGGTGGATAGAGAGAAAAAAAATCAATAAAAAAGGAATTCCACGAAAGTAGAAGGGAGCTTAGTTAAAGTACAAAAAGAGAACCAGGGGAGAAGAGGAAAAGGAGAGGTACTGGTGAATGAAATCAACAAAATTATGTTCTGCATAAATACTAAAACATCACAGTAAGTTCTACCAGTATATGTAATTATAACTCACCAGTAAAAATAAAGAAGTTAGTGACCATTATATTTCCATCATCACTTATAATTGCTTGCCTTATACTTTTAAATGTTTAACAATATTACCAAATACAAGAAAAAATTTTCAGTATGTATTCTCTAAATTTCTTCTTAAAATCAATTTTATTTCATGATGTTAGTGTTAATGAACAAAACTGGGCTTAAATCACAACTACACCACATAATAAAATTGTAAAAGTAATGCCATTATTTTATGTTTTTCTTTTTTTTTCTGCTTTCTGAACAAATCCTAATCTAAGCTATAATTTGTTTCAGAATTTTACATTTTAATAACCCACAGTAGCACAACCAATGTGTAGGAACCTAAACTTTGAACGATATTCCAAAGACTCCAAACTAGATTGTGATTCCAGGTTCAAATGTACAGCTCTCAGTCTTTGTTGTGTGGCTCATGACAGAATACCATAATTATTCGTTTCACAGAGCCCTCTGCATAACTTCTTCACTTGCTCCACTTATGTTTTATCTCTCTCCATCAACCAGTCTAACTTCTGACCTTCCTTCTTCCCTAGAAAACAAATCATAACAGGATAACACACAACTGTCCAGTTTGTATGTTAAACTCCACTTGTTATGAACTGAAGAGACAGAATCATCCTACAAAAACATAGCTTCAAGGATCTGATGCTATTGGAGAAAGAACAGAAAGGAGTCAGAAAGAATAAGCATGCTGATGATTCATATCTTGCTAATGCTTACTAAAATTTTATTAGAATAAGATATAAAATCCACAAAATATGCCATATCAAAACAAAACTTCAATTCATGACTATATTTGATGTATGTTCAACAAGCAATAAAGATACCCTCTCCTAACTTTTTCTCATACAGATTTGCATAGAGGAAGTAAAAGGTAGATTGATAAGTATGAGAATATTTACAGCTCGCTCTCAAGAGTCATTTTGATAATGTTATTAACTGAAATTATCAATACATGTGAAAAATAGGTGCACACAATGAACCATGTATTCAAAATGCATTCACACTGAACAATGTATTCAAATGCATTCTGGATTTTAACATGTATGTATTGATTAGCTTTCATGGGAACTATTAGGCACGATAAACAGATATTTCAATGATGAAAAGACTTCCCTATCTCCCTGAGTACACAGTCTGGAGAATACCCAATAACTCTGATATTGTATTATTCAAGGTTCACTAGAGTAACAGAACTCACATCTATCAAATAATCAAAGTAGCATAGTCCAAAACAGTATAGTTCCAGTTGGCTGCCTGCATATGGAGAACTGGAGGAACCAGCAGCTGGTTGAGCAGTCCAAGAGCTGGAATAGCAAAATAGGAGCGACTGATAATGTAGTCCCAGTTCAAGATGGAAAAGCCAGAAAACTCTCTGGAGAAGTGATGGTGAAAGTCCAGTTCAAACAGTGGAAGGCCAATATCCCTGGTGAGAGCAGACATGTTTTTATCAGGAAGAGCCATGCATGCTTTCATGAAGCTTTCTCTTTCTTTTTATCCAGGTCCTGCACCTATCAGAACAGGGCTGCCCACATTCAGGGCAGGACTTCCCCCTTTAATCTGACCTTACATAAGCCAACTATCTCATCGACACACCTAAAATCACATAATCTTAGATGTTCATAATTCAATCAAGTTGACAATCCAGATTAATTAACCATCATAAATGTTATTCAGAATATAAATGTAGAATTATTCAAATAATGTGCAGTAAAATCATGAGGAAAGAACAGATTAGTTTCAACTTAACTAATACAACATTTCAATTCATAGTGAATTTAATAGAATTTTAGGATAAAATCTTAATCAGCACTCCATAAACAATATTTAGTAGAATACCAATATCTCAAAAATTATAAATACACATTCTAAGGTAAAGGTTCCATATTCAAATCCTTTACAGTTAAATATGAAGTATTATTTGCCCATATATTTTTTTAAAAATCCTCAAACAGAAAAACAATAGCAACATATTAAATTTAAAACTTCATCATTTGCTAAATGTATCTGATCACAGGAATTGATTTTTTAAATCCAGTAAAATCCAAAAGGTGTTAGTATTTTATGACATATTGTTCAATGTATTCTGAATTTTTGAAAATGTAGGTATATTTTCACTAGTAAGTCTGCCTACCAGCTTTGTAGAAATGTGTCTGCAAAGGGATGCTAAATGTTTTCACAGAAAAGAATACTGGTCTCAACAAGAAATATGGTTCTACTATTGACCTCTTATAATTTTGAATACATCATCACATGCTGTTAAATGAAAGTTTGAGAACCTCTAAGTAAAGGTAATATCTAGCTGATAATAGATAATGTCTCCTCTACAATATTAAACCACTAAGCTAAACAAAACTAAGCTAAGCAAAACCATAAATGATCACCCTATGTTTATATAAAACACACTTTCTACTTTAAAAATGAAGTTATTTTACTAACCAATTTCTAAGGTTTCCATATACAAGATACTAGAAAAACAAACAACAGCAACAAAAACAAAAGCTTGTTGATTATAAAGATCTTTATTACTTAAATAACAGAGATGTTCAATAGTCTAGTATGTTATCAAGCTACAAATTCAGATTTTTTTTTAAGTGGACCATTTTCCCTAAAAATACATAAAATTTACTTAGGGCAAAATGACATGTAAGAAACATCATTATTTTAGCCGGAAAAATAATCTCCAGTTAAACAATATAGTATAATTGATTGAAAGATAAATCCCTATGTCAGAGATGTTAAAATGTGGGGGAAAATGTGTTTCCTAGGAGATACATACACACACACACACACACACACACACACACACACACACATGCTCTCTCTTCTCTCTCTCTCTCTCTCAATCTCTCTCTCTCTCTCTCTCTCTCTCTCTCTCTCTCTCTCTCTCTCTCTCTCTCTCATACATATATGAAAAAATGCTGAAACAATTTTTTTTGAACTTTGTAACATCTCTTAAAACATATAATTTGCAAAGCCACTGTTTCAATTCCTTAAAAGTAGTTCTCTAAATAAGAAGGTCAAATATTTCTTGATGCCAGGCTTGAAGTATTTATATTCTGCTGAAACTCCTAGATCCCATCATTTAGAAAGTGAAAAAGCAAAACAATTTTCTTTAAAGTACATCAATATCTAAATCCTCAAGATTAGTGGATCTTATTGTGCTAAGTAAAACTGTAAATGCAATTCTACAAAAAAAAAAAAA
>PVLC010045590.1:0-12453 GCA_004027655.1 Graphiurus murinus | reverse complement strand
TCTCCCAGGTGGGGGCCTCTCCGCTGGAATCTGTGTGGAGAAGCATTTGGCAGTGGGGGCAAGTCTTCCTGCAGCTGAGTCCACTCTGGCCAAAGTCAGGATCCAGGGAGTTGGTTTCATCCACTTCATCTGTCTGGTCTCCTTGGAGCAATTTTGTTGCTCAGTATTCTGGGGCACTTCTGTCCCCCTCTCTCTGGAGTCACTCTGTTGGCTCCAGGGACCAGCACAGCAGCAACAATGCAGATGATGCAGGTAACAACCTTCCTGGTGACCTGCCTCCAGCTTTCCCGGTCATCCCGGTCCTGGAGGCGGGCTCACCATGGGGTTGCTGGGTGCTGGCCTGGCGGGGCCTCGGGGCCATGCCGGGGGGCTGCGCTGGGAGTGGGGGGTCTTCTTCAGAGGGCAACTCAAAGCAATAGCAGGCAGGCTGTCTCTTCTGCCCTTCTGCCTGGACTGTGTGTCCTCCTTAGAGGACAGGAACTAGAAGTCACCAAGGTCAGGCTGGCTGGCTCTCCTCTTAGATGGCAGAGGAAAGGCGGGGATGAGGCGGCAGGACACACCAAACCTGGGGCCCAGCCTGGGAGGTGCCCCCGCCCCGCGGCTCACATGGCGTTGGAGCAGTAGGTAGGTAGTCATCGCATTGTCAAACGTCTTGTTCAACACTGACGGCCAGCTCTGGTGTGGGTCGTAACCCAGGCCACACATGGCTTTCAGGATTGCAGGGTTCCAGTGTTTGGGGAATAGCTTCCCAGGTAAGGTGAATGCTCCTTACCCTGTCTCAGCCACGGGTGTTCCAGGACTCCCTCGGTGGTGTCCCTCTTGTCCAGGTTAACAGCCAATAAGCAGCTGAGGACGATTCACGGCTTGACAGTGATGGGAGGTGGCACCGAGTACCTTCCCTGCAGCACCTTCTCCTGCAGCTGCGCCCAGGTGGTATCGATGAACGGGAACCAGACTATGAGCATAAAGCAGAGCATGACCCCAAGGCGCCGAAGGTCTACCTCAGGGCCATATCTTTGGCCCTAGTAGACTTCTGTGGCGCAGTAGCAGGGCGTGCTGCAGGCGGTGGTCAGCTTGTGCCTGGCCTTGAAGCGGTGGCTCAGCCCAAAGTCAATGACGGTGATGATCCCTTCCGAGTCCAGGAAGGTGGTGTGCGGCTTCAGGTCCCCGCGCAGGATGCCTTTCTTGTGGAAGTAGCACACTGCACTCATCCAAGCTAACAGACCCTCTAATGTGGCACAGCACCCGCCCCCACTCACGTGCTCCATCACCAGGTGGGTGAAGCCTCCGTGTCTATGACCTTGAACAGCTCGACATGTTCGGATGCTCCACAGCCTTCATGATAACAAATTCAGATCACACGAAGAGCTTGTCCCTAAACGAAGGCAAGACCTTCGCAGCCACCTCGGTCCTGGTGAGGATATGGCAGGCCAGTTTGACCGGGAAAAATCACCCTTGCTGATGATGTCCCTCAGGACCATATAATTGTCCGTGAGGCTGGAGAGCTGGCTGTGAGGCCTGGCCTGGCCTCTCTACTCTCTCTCCTAGCACTGTCCATCAAAAGTTGTAATAGCAACTAATGATACTAACTAAAACACAAACCAACAAACAAAAGTACAGCAAAATAACAAACACAAACAAACAAACACACACACAAAACAACAAAGCCAAAAGCCCAAACCAACAAATCAGATCCCAAACCACCAATCCACCAAAAGCACCAAAAGCGCTAACTACCCTGGACTCCGACAGGTCACTACCCAGAGCTCCCGGCACTCCCTGAATGGACAAAAAACAGCCATGGCGAGGGTCTTATAGAGCGAGGCAGGAGACTCCATCACAACGGCTCCTTGTGAGGTCACAGCAGGGAATGGCCTGGTCACCGCTGGGTGTGGCTCTCTGTAGTGGTCTCACTTGTAAGCCTCTAGGACTTTTCTACTTTAATAAGAAGAATAAGAAGGACTCTAGAAACTTTTTTTACTTTGGTGGGTTATGGAGGCTGTTGTTTACTTGTTTAGAAATGAAAATTTGTAGGATTCTTCAATGATTTTTTTCATTTCAAGTCAAAAAAATCTAATAACTTTTGACTTTTAAAGACCTCATCAAGCCGGGTGTAGTGGTGCACACTTGTAATCCCAGCATTTGGGAGGCTGAGACTGGAGGATCCAGGTTCGCGGCCAGCCTCAGCTACTTAGTGAGGCACTCCGCAACTTAGTGAGACCCGGTTTCAAAATAAAGAATAAAAAATAGTACTGGGGGTGTAGCTCGGAGGTAGAATGCCCCTGAGTTCAATCCCCAGTACTGCAAAAAAAAAAAAAAAGACCTCACTTAAGGTATTTGATTTCTTCATCTTTCACCTTAAAATGATTGGTGTCAAAAGAATGGTAGCACAATGCTCACATCATGATAACAAAATGCTCTGTTCCCTAAGACACTATAATAGGGCACGTGATTAACATCTATGGGGCTAAGAAAAAGGGAGCTTTCATCCTAACTGCCTAATAAGAGCCTCTTCACATTTCTTTCATTTAATTATTTTAAAACTTTTATTGGTGCATTATAATTATGCATCGCAGTGAGGTTCAAAGCGACACAGGCTTAGTGTATTTCCTTCAACGGCCCTCCCTGCTCCTCTCTCCTTCCTCCCTGTACATGTCAGTAAGATTGGTAGTGATACCTCCATAAATGGAGATAAAATTTTGTTTTCCTCCTCCATCCTCCTTTTTCCCCTCTCCGCCTCCATCCCCAAATCTCTCCCACTATTCTACTGATCCCTCTCATTTATATAAAGTTCCTTAAGTTTCCTATTTTCTCTCTCACTTCCACATAAGAGAGAAAACACCGGACCCTTTAAAATCACTCATACATCATAAATTATGGATCTCAAAATGTTCAATTAAAACTTGGTATTACTTCCAGGCGTAAAAGTCTTAGAAATTGGTGGTTACCTCCAGTTTAAACTGAGGAAATATACTGGATGTGGTGGCAACCACCTGTAATCCTAGTCCTGGGAAGGCTGAGACAGGAGGATCATAGGTTTGAGACCAGCCTCTGCAACTTAGTGAGATCCTAAAACAAACAAACAAACAAATTTAAATATAAATGGATAGAGGTATAGCTCAGAGGTAGAATGCCCCTGGGCTCAATACCTTGTACCAAATAAATAAATAAAAATAAATACAATAAAATTTTAAAACTGAGGGAATCCCAGCATGAAGAAGTTCTTTCACATCCCACAGCTGGCTGATCTGTCCCCAAGACCCCATGTTCAACGATGGGCAGACCGTAATTATTTCCATTTCAACTAGTCAGGTTGATGCAACATTTGTGGCATTTATCATTTAGTAAAAAAGGCCGAGGACCTCAGTTTTCCACCTTGATGTTAAGAACTCCATAAAATAAAATGAGCAACTGGCTCTATAATTCGTTACATAATCTTTAATAAACTAATTAATCTCCAAAATGCTAGTTTACCAGCTGGTAGAGATCTCTAAAAAAAAAAAGAAGAAGAAGACTAACACTAGACATAAAATGTGTATGTGAGAAACTTTTTTTTTTAACCTAATGGCATCTATTTAATGTTTGTTCTACTTTTGGTTTTGGCCTGCTGGAAATTTGAACAGATTTATGGATATAAAAACTGTTATGGGTAACAGAATCCTGATAAAAAAAATATATTTCCATGAGCTTAAAAGGACAAATCTAAAATCAGATAAACATCAGACTTACATTTAGTTCTTTTTTTTTTTTTTTTCTTTTTGTGGTACTGGGAATTAAACCCAGGGGCATTCTACCTCTGAGCTACACCCTCAGCCCTATTTTATTTTATTTTTTTTATTTTGAAATAGGATCACACTAAGTTGCTGAAGGCCTTGCTAAGTTGCGGAGGCTAGAGCTTCAAACCTGTGATCCTCCTGTCTCAGCCTCCCAAGTACTGGGATTACAAGCCTATCCATCATGCCCAGCCTACATTTAGTTCTTAAAAGCAATTTGCAACAAAACGAAACAAATCAAGGTACACATGGCAAAAGGGATAGCATGAATGAACAAAAACTAAGTTATATTTAATTATTTAAAAGATGAACACTCCAACTTTGAGACCTCATAGTGGACCTGTGAGGTAGCCACAGCTGCAGAAAACACAGTCAACTCCAAGTTTTAAACTTTATTTTCCTTTTTAGAGCTTTGCTGCAGGTTCCTTCTGGCCGTGTGAACAGAGCCCCCTCCCTGACCTGGTATAAAGTCCCCGGGGCCCACCTCATCGGCTGTTTTACTTAGCAGCCAGGCCTGACTCTAAATAATGCAAGGAGGTCAGGGCTGAGCTCTGGCTGTAAGAAGTGATTGACCAGCGCAGCCAGGGATGTCCTGTCGATTCTCAACCTCACTGCTTGGATTTCTCTCTTAAAAATTAATATCACTGGAGTCTTGTTCCCACTGGATCCTCCTCCTGGACCTCACTACAGGTGTCATGCAGCCCAGAGTCTGGGCTTTCCCAACACGCATAGCCCTGGCTCCAAAGCTTCCTAACCCAGGCTGGGCATCTCTATGCTGCTCCCCGCAGCCTCACTGGCTACTTCCAGCTTGTCTCCATTCTGAGCTCGACGCTTTCCTTTGTCCTGGATGCCCTGTCCCCGAGCCCACTTACCCCAGCCTCCCATCCACCTTCGAGCCTTTGCACAGGGAGGACAAGGGGGCGCACACACTTAGTTTCATAGACGAGCAGACAAGTGAGTTGTGAGGAATGAGGATGGAATTGGTATTCGCGTGCATTAAGGAATGGGACTGGCTTGACTTTTGGGGGACTGGCTGAGAATAAGGGTGTTTTCCTTATCTGGGTGTAATTTGGTTCTCTCTGTTGATATGAGAGGACAAGCTGCAGGACTCTAAGAGACAACTTAGTCCCTTTTTTCCTTCATAAAAGTAGTGTTCAAGTAGCCAAACCATTCTGGGCTCTCCTGGCATCTTTTGCATGAGCAGAAGATCCAGGTATTTTCTCAGTGGTCCAGGCCCCATAACTGGCTCAGGTGGTTATACTTTGGGACAGACAGCAGGGAAGCCACTGCTGCTCCAGATGTGCAGCCCCGCCCTGCATCTGTCCCAGCTATGTCTTAACTGGGCATGGTGGCATGTGCCTGTAATCCCAGCATGTAGGAGGCTGAGACAAGAGGATTGCAGATTTGAGGACAGCCTCAGAGATGTAATGAGACTCTCAGCAACCTGGTGAGATGCTGTTTCAAAACAAAAAAATAAAATAAAATAAAATTGGACGAGGAGTGTAACTCGAAGATAGAATGTCCCTGGATTCAATCCCCAGTAACACACACACACACACACACACACACACACACACACACACACACACATCTTAGTAGAACAAGTTATATCATTTTTAAACCTTTTTATTATGATAGATAATATGCATTCAGAAAATGCACAAAAATGTAATCCACAGATTAATAATTATCCCAAATTAACATCCTTAAAACCACCTTCAGGGACACACAGAAGGTACTCAGAACACCTTTCTTGGTAATAATCTTCCCTTATACCCTGGAGTAATCTGACCTCACTTGGATGGAAATCACCTCCCTGCGCTGTGTGTAGTTTTAAAACTCATGTATGAATCTCTAAATAGTGCAGTTTTGCATTGCCTAGGTTTGACCTTTACGCCAATGGGATTATGCAGCATGTGTTTCTGGTCTGGCTTCCTTTGCTCCTTCCTGTATTTGGGACTCCTCCACAAGCGCGTGGAATGACTGGCTAGCAGACGTTCATTCATTTTCATCAGTGCGCCACATTTCCTTATTTTGAATATTAAAATGCATTCATCCCTCTTGATGAAAATGTATTTTTTCTAATTTGGGCCATTATGAATAATGCTGCTAAAAATGTTTTTACCCATATCTCAATTCACATTAAAAGTCATTAACAGGTGCACACACACACACACACACACACACACTGTACATACACTGTACACACACTGTACACATACTATACACACAATACATACAGTACACACACTGTACACATACTACACACACACTGTACACACACACTGTACATAAACTGTACACACACACTGTATATACACCGCATACACACTGTAGGCTGTACACACACATACATACACACAGTCTGACTCAAATCTGAAAAAACACTTAGAAAAAGGAATTCTCGGATCTGTTATCTTCTTTTCTCCTATTGTAAATCTGTAGTCAAACCTAAGAGAGATAAGGAGGTCCTTCTTGCTTTACTAGTCTTTTCATCCCACCTGGTTTTTATGAGCTGGAAAAATCTTCTCATGACAGGGTCAGAGAAATTGGGAGGTCCTGAAAGCCTTCTTTTGTCCCCAAGGGGAGCTCGTCACCCATGGGTTCTAGAACTCTGGCGCCTCTGCTTGTCAGGGATAAGACCTTGAGGAAGTGACTTAGCTTCTGTTTCCTTTCATGACAAATTCAAAAGGAAATCAATAATTATTACGCATAAGTTACATCAAGCCCAAGGCATTTTGCTGACCCTGAGGTTAGCTTTCTTAGCAAGCATTTAAAATAGCTATGCACCCCTTCTCTTTGTAAAGCAGGTAACCACACTTTCTCCTTTATTATTTCTATTTCCCAATGTGTGGGGGGAATACAGGAAATAATGTATGCGAGGTGCATAACGCAGAGTTGAAATCTGACACATGTTCATTCTAATTGATCTTGGTTCATCACAATCTGGGTGTGCTTTTTAAGTATTTTTAGATACTACATGTGCCTTATGCACACCTGATATTTTCATCTAATTTACTTATATTTGATTCTTTTCTTTTTATTCGTTTCAGTTGAGAGTAAGTATGGGGAGGTGAGGAAAAGAAGACAATAAAAAGTACAGCTAATATAGGATCTAACTGAGCTTCCACTCAAACTTAGTATCTTTCTTTTAAGATATCTTCATTCCTCTGATTAAAACACAGTGGAATATGGATTTTTTAAAGCAGCTCTTATTTAAACCAGTCCCATGTCCCTAGAAAGAACTGCTTTGAGCTAAGTGCTACATTGCAGAGACATTGAGCTTACTAAGAAAAATAAAGAGCAAGATGTGGGGATTTGAGTGGCTACACTTAAGAAGTTTGTTTTTTTTTTTTTTTCTTTCATATTTCAGGTTTGGTGTTTCTGGTCCATCATGTTGCTTTGACAGGAAAATAAAGTATCTCCTGCAACCCTAATTTACAGGACTTGTCTTGCTGCAAGATGAAAAGTCACGGGGGTCGCATTGATTCCACTACTCAGAATCAGAGGAAGCTGTCACAGGAGAGGAGAGAGAGGCAGCAGCGCAGGTGGCTGAGAAATCACTAGAGAGTAGTCTTTGTTCCCCCCCAGCCCTTCTGCCTCCCAGCTGCTCCTCTGCCTCCATCTTTCAATGGCCCTCAAGATAACGTACCTTGCTAACAAGAGGAAGACTCCTGGGTTCCGCGGCAGCTAATTCAAATGCAGAAGAACAAGAAATGCATGAGGGTGATCGTGCAGGGAAAATGTTTATGGAGCATAAATCATGTGTCATGCATGATGTAAGACAGAAGATTAGGGAGCACAGATCAATGGCACAGAGACTTTCACCTCTCTACATTAAAGATAATGCATTGTTATTATTTTACCGTGTGTGTGTGTGTGTGTGTGTGTGTGTGTGTGTGTGTGTTTTCCTGGACATTGGACCCAGGGGCATTCTACCTCCAAGCTACATCCCCACCCCAGCCCTTTTTACTTTTTGTATTGAAACAGGGTCTCACTAGGTTGCCAAGAGTCTCACTATGTTACTGAGACTGTCCTGGAACCTGTGATCTTCTGGTCTCAGCCTCCCAAGTACTGTGATTACAGGCATGCACCACCATGCCCACCCCATTATTATTTTTAAAAAGAGGACTAAGAACATCTCTCATCTCTCCTCCGTTGGTTTATTCTCCTTCTGTAGCTACAGTTCACTAAATCTGGTTTACTTTGTGATTTCTCCCTCTCTCTCTCTCCTCCCAACCCCATCTCTCTCCTCTCCCCTCTCCCTTCTTTCTTCTCCCCTTTCCCTTCTCCCCTCGCCCTTTTCCCCTCTCTCCTCTCCACCACTCCCTCTCTTCAAATTTAGAGCCTTGAAGCCAATCCCCTGGGTGGTTATGTTAGAATCCTTAGCTCATGTCTGTCTGAAAGAGTGATTCCTGAGAGTTCTTCAGCATCGCATGATGAGAGGTGAGTCTTCTACAAGTGAGAGCCAGGAGGGGCCGAGTGAGCGCGTTCCAGGCTCAGGAAAGAAGCGCACGTCAGCAGAATCAAATACTAAGATGCAGCCATTTCCACCTGGCTGGGTACCAAGCCTGTCCTGTAACCATCAGTGCAACTCCATTTCCCAGCTCTGGAGCGAGATGCAATATAATAGAATCCTGGTGGAGGACGGCAGGCCTTTGGCAGCGGTGACTGGAAGGTCATGGGGTAGAGCCGCTAGAAGGGTCTGTGTAATGTTTCATTTCCCCCTGGTTGCACTGGGATTAAGCCATCCAGACTAAAGCTTACAGTTGGCTGAAGAATCTTACTCAGTCCTCAATACTTCCCCAAGAAAGCTGCAAAGATCTGAGCTTTGGAAAGAAGTGAATTTTGACACCAGTGAAATCTGGTTTTGAATTAAAGTTTCAAAATAACACAATCACATCAGCAAGCTGGCTTCATTTTATCAATACATAGTAGGCCTTTCTTTTATTTTTTTCTGAAATTCTTTGTAGACTCTAGGACCCAAATGTACCTACTTCAGAGGAGATAGAATAACCAGGAGAACATAAGCACTGGAAAAAAGCCAAACAATTTAAGGAAAAATAATCTTTCCACATTGCCAGATATTGAGCAATCTCAGTGCTATGACCACCAGGCCAGAGGTTAAAATACACCACTGTTTTCCAAGAGAAAACACCTTCATGAATTATAACCTATTCAAGGGTAAGAATCATCGTCTTTAGCAATAGCTACAAGTGCTGTTTGTCAAACAATGCTCCGGGAATTTACGTGTCTGACAGTCAAGCCACTCCACAAGTTTATGAGGCAAGTATGATCATGCCCATTCTCCCATGAGCAAACTGAGCTCCAGAGAGCTTAAATAACTTACAGGAGATCATACGGCTGAGAAGCGACATATCCGGTATGGAGATCAATTTCTGTCTCACTCCGAATCCTGTTCTATTTATGTCCACTGTGCTTTTTGTATTTGTCTTTCTCTAGAGGAGAATTCACTCATTCCCTCGCTCAGAAATTACCTAGTGCTTGGTCTAGATGCTAAGATGGTAGCAATGGGCGAAAGAAAGTTCCTTCTTACATGCATCTCACGTCCAGTCATTGCTCTCTTTCTGGGGCCTCCTTATTGACTTAAGATCACACCCTCGTGCCCAGAGCCGGCTCCCGTGCAGGAAGCCTTCCTGACTACATCAACCTGATGGCCCTCTCTCTTCCTTGAACCCTGGTGGCAGGATCTACATCTTGCTTTATATTCAGCCTTTCCCTTTGCAGTGTGAGCCGCTGTTCCATCTCCTAAGTGATTCTCCGACTGTAAAACACTCACTTGTACAATCCCTACCTTGCAGAATACTATCAAAGTTAAACAGAAGAAAGTGTTTTGAAAATTGACCTACAACGCTTGCATGCAGAAGGTGCTAAATAAATAACTTCTCTTCCTTCCCTCTCTTGGATCTCCAGGATCAGCAGCAGGGATCTTGAATAAATAGGGAAGATGTAGGGCTCCTGGAAAAGTAGGTATTGGTATTGATGGCTTCTGCCCATCTCCTATACCACTCTTTTTTCATCCCCTTTGAAATGATAACATTTTTCAATGCCCCTCCCCTTGATTAATTTCCTCTCGGCTCTTGTCCTGCCTAATCACATCAGGCCTCTTTGGGCCTATCTCGTTATTAGCTGATTCAAAGGCGCATTTGTTTTGGGGACCCATTTAAATGCCGACTTTACAGGGCTAATTGCTGATGATGTTACTAAAGTAAACAGTTCAGGAAAGCTGCCAAATGCATGTGCTCTGAATTCATCACTGGTGAGAGCTCTCGCGCCATCAAGTATGCACAGAAGGCATGAAATATTCAGGATGGAAGCCGACTTGCTCGTGTAGCAGAAAATATCCCAGCAGATCTGCTGCTCAGCACAGTCGGGAGCCCAGAGGAGTTCATCACATGGGCTCAGTGTTTCTATTTATGGAAAAAATAAAAAGAAACTCTTGGCTGGGGTTAGAGTGCAAGCTAAAATCTAGGAACGGAGAAGCCTGGTCGGTGTGTGCTTCTTGTTCCTCAGAGAGGCAAGGACACAGCTAATATGCAGCTCCTGTGTCTCACACACCTGGGACGGGGTTCTCAGAGGCAAAGGAATCGGTCTCTCCATCCTGCCTCCAGTCCCTGCCACGTGAGGTAACCAGCCATTCTAAGCATCCCCATGTCTGTGGTCAAGCCACAAAGATCCCAAGCTTTACACAGCTGAAGCTTCTGTTGTGGGCGCTCCCTCTCTAAGTCCATCTTCCCAGGAATGCAGTGATGACAAAGAGAATGACACTTTTTAAAAAAAAATTTTGGTACTGGGGGTTGAATCCAAGGGTATTCTACCTCTGAGTTACACCATCAGCCCCATCTTATTTTTTTTTTATTTTGAAACAGGTCTTGCTAAGTTGCAGAGGGTCTCACTAAGTTGCTGAGGCTGGTCTCCAACCTGTGATTTCTCCTGTCTCAGCCTCCCAAGTACAGGGATTACAGGCACATGCCATCACACCCAGCTGACACTTTCAAACACAAAAGGCCACTTTCAAGGTCATTCATAGATAAATGAGTGGCAAAGGTGTTGGAAAGCCCTTTGCCCAAAATCAGATGTAGCTAATTGAGCCCGTGAACTGTGATCTCTGTAGCACTGGGGAGTCTTCCTGCCTTCGACATTATGACTCCTCACCTGAAAGTCTTGCTTCTGGGAGTTATATTCTATAATTAGAAATAAGGATCAAAACTACAAAGGTACTGGAGACAGGTGGCCCAGTGCCTTATATCCATACCTGAAAAGAAGCACAAAGCTACCGCACCCCCACCCCCAGCTGTGTGTCTCCTGCAATCAAGAAGCTGAGTGAAAGATGGCTGTCATTTATTCTTCCTGGACCAGGCAAAGATGGCGCTCATCAATTACACTAGTGCATCCCCCACAGCTGCAGTGGAAAACAGAACCAGACGAAGGCAGATGTGGCTTCTAGAAAAAAACATTCAAGTATTTTAACCGCCACTTTTTTAACTCTCTAAATTATAAGATTTATCAGATAACCAAGAAATAGAAATGACTTTAAAGATTTCTGGGTCAAGGTAAAATTGGAGGCCACAGAGTTAACTTTCCTTGCCTCTCAAATTTCATTGATAGGGTAAAAATACTATAAAAAGATGTCAAAATCCAAGTCCAGTGTGATGGTGGATGCCTGTAATCCCAGTACGTGGGAGACTGAGACAAGAGCATTTCAAGTTCAAGGCCAACCGTAGCAATTCAGTGAGACCCTCAGTATCTTAGTGAGACCCAGTTTCAAAGTAAAAAAAAAAAAATAATAATAATAATAAGAAGAGCTGGGGGTGTAGTTCAGAGGTAGAATGCCCCTGGATTCAATCCCCAGTACCACACAAAAAATAAATAAAATAAAAAAGGGTTGGGGATAGAGCTCAGAGGTAGAATGCTCCTGGATTCAATTCCAGTACTTCCTCTCCAAAAAAAAAAAAAATCAAAATCTACATCTATGTCTAAAACCAGAAGAAAATTGGCATTCACACACGCACAATTTCAAGGAAAGTCAACAAGAAACAGTGCTGCTAAGACAAAGGTGAGGGAGTCACTGACCAGTACTTGGCTTTGCTCCATCTCACTGGGAGGAAAGGAAGAGCCTGCTGTGGGAGGCGGGAATCTCCAGCAGACCCCATCGAGATTGGAGCAGGGCAAGATGAGAACAGATTAGGCCATGATCCAACACTGTCTTTGACGCCCAGTGCCCAGCGCTAAGGGCTGCTCTGTCCCTCCTGTCTTTCTTTCCTTCAGCAGGAGCCTTGGGCTAAGTATGGCATGGAGGGAGAGAGGGAATCAGCCATGGAGAAAAGACAGCTGGGCTGCAAAGGAAGAAGCAAAAAAGATCAAAACCCATCACCCCCCCCCCCCAGGCAGCAAGAACCACTCAGAACATACAATTAAAGCAAAAAGACCTCATTTGTAATTACAATGGGAACTCCAGCCAATTCAAGATTTAAAGCCCGAAAATTGAGCCTTAAAGTAAAAAAGTTTGTTAAATATATAAAATATAACTCTTTATAAAATTTACTAGAAAAAAATAGAAGTGTTTCTATATCATTAACATAATAGTTCTCCCAGAATATCAACTCAAAGATAATTTATTCAGGAAAAAGAGCAATGAATTTGAAAACAGTTATATATA